>JAHBCN010004424.1:0-64074 GCA_019359885.1 Listronotus oregonensis
GCACTAGACGTAAAACACAAAAATACAAAACAACTGGAGGCCAACATACCAGAGGCAAGATTTTTATAGGATGTCACGCCCAAAAGTTATTTCTTGAGATTTTTCGAAGTGGTCTTTAAGGGCTATATCCAACTCGGCAGTAAAATTTATTAATCCTCTAAAAATACCGGGATTTGATGAATCTTCTTTTTCGTCTCATGACCACGAAGGGCAAACTCGAAAGCTCCGCAAAATTTTATACAGTCAATTATTTTTGAGAGTACATATTTGTTCTTTCTAACTTGTTCGTTTTGTTGTTGTCTAACTGCTGCCTTAAATCAACTTTCCCCAGAAGCTGTAACTCCAACTGAGCGATAATATGAGCCTGAGTATTCTCATGTTTTGGCAGGCAGGCTCTGCGTTTCCGCGACTGAACAACAAGCACGAAAAACAAAACAATCGGTTAGTTGTATCACATCCACAAATCCAATCATTCTTTTCATACATTTTCATTTTGAATTTTCTATTAAACTCCCTAGACTTACATTTGGTGGTCTGTGTGAGGGAAATTTCAGGTCTAGGTCTTTCAGCACGTTTAAATTCAATTTTTTGTTCTAAACTCAAAGAGTTAAAATTGTTTTGCAAATATTTCACCGTAAAACGGACCATTTTTAGTGAAAGAACTGAAACGCACCCTAAATTGTCGCAGGAACAGCACCAAATGGTTATATGGAGCACATAAAAAGTGTGCGCCTCTTCCTATTAATAATCGCATTGCCCCCCTCCGCGCGCTTGCATAATCTTCCATAGAAATTGCATAAACCACGCCTACATAAGCGCACGTGCGATCGGGGCCGATTGGCGTCGAACGTCGAACGGCCGTAATCGGATCCTTTCGGCTCAGTCAGTTCGTCGTTAGGGAGCTAATACACTATGTTTTGTATTAGCGTACAATAAATTAGGGAGTTCCGGATAATGCACGATGAAAAATAATTTTTATTTTAAATTTTTTTGGGGGTGCACGTGCTCCTGTGCTCCTATGGAGGAACCGCCACTGCTTCTGACACTCTCCCTGCTACCGCTATCCATCCCTCTATCATGTAATTCATTAATATGCGTATTTTTACTTTGAAAGCCTGTTATATTATTTACATGGTTAGAAACTTCAAGGCATTGTGAATTTAATACATTATTTACTATTTCATTAAGGGTGTTTCTAACAATTTGAATATTAGAGTTTTCAGTGCATGGTTGCACATTCAAAATCTGCTGGTTTTTGTCATTCGCAGGTATTCTTGAAATTAAAGATTTTAAAACAATTTTATTACAAACATTATTACACAAAATATAATTAGAAACAGTCATACACAATTTTCTTTTTGTAAAACGATATTGGCTGCCCTGAGCAGTATTACATAAAACCCTAATTGATGCGTTATTATTTGACATAAAATACTGAACATAAGATAACATACGACTAGGAGTAGAATTATAAGTTACATTCTTATATTTAAGACATAAAATTAAATTAGTAAATTTGCCTACTGATAGTAGCATGTCAATGGATTTTTTTTTAATGTGTAAACATAATTAAGGTCCAACAATAAAACAACAGAATCTTTCATACCATAGTCTCTACACACATTAAAAATTGTATCTGCTAAAGAACAGGGGTCAGCACCAGACTTGACCCATCCTTCGACCAAAAATTGGTCCTTTTCTAAAAAGTTTCCTAATAGAGATGCACAATTTAAGGCAGAATGATCCCCATAAATAAGTACTTTTTTTCTACCTTCTACAGGTTGGACCCGAGAAGTGAAACATGGACTTACCGACTTATCCTTCAAACATTCTGGCTTCTTAGTGGTATTTTCTATTTTTAAACTTACTTTTCTTTGTTTCTTAGGTTTGTTTAAAATCGTACTAACCGATGTTTCAGTCATACTACCTTTTCCAAAGTTGCAGGCTTACTCCGGTTGTCGGTAATAAATTGCACTGTATTTCTGTTGAAAGTATCAAAGTCCTACTATCGAGTAGCTGAGCAAGTTGTTAAAGGGGTTGTAATTTCATCAGTCTGAGAACTGAAGATTTTGTTGTAACTTTACTTTCCGCATTCTTCTTAATATTCTCGATTAATTTAGAGAGATTCTTAATTTCTTCCTTTTTGTTGCATAAACTTCTAAGTAACTGTTCAATTTTTTTCTTTTCCCTTCTTACCTCCTGCTCAAGTTCCTCATTTTTTGACAACTGATCAGCTAATTTATTTCTAAGATTGGTAATTATATAATCTGAAGATTGTCTATTTTCGTTTGTGTCGTCATTAAAAAATATCTGTAACAGTTATATTTGGTGAAATCATATGGACTGTCTCATTCAGTTTTTGCGTCTTACCGGCATTAGACCTTAACAGTCTTTTAAAAAGATGGCCAGTATGTGTTTCTAATGTTTCAGGCGAAGCCATTGATAAATGGTGTAAATTTACCAGTACACTAATAAAATACGCAATTTGGGAACACAGTCAACTAGCGAAAATCTGGCGCGAAATCTTATCACACTTAACCTTTACAGGTCAACAAAACTTTAACACACATTTAAACACGTTTTAAGGCCGTTCCACATTTTATTTATTATGTAAGTTACTCTACATTCCACAAAAAATCACATACACAACTTTTTACTAATTTATTTACTCTATTGTTGCCGAAATCACCAATTAACAATACACAATAGAATTGAACGTCATGAACACAACTACGTTCACTCCAATAATGTTAAAGCAAAATTTTTATATTCCTTTGAATATCGTCTTGCTTTTGGAGCTTTATTTTTTAAAATAGCTTGAAGTTGCTGTTTCTCACGCTTTTCCTTTTCAAGATCCGCTTTGGTAAATGATAAACGTTGTTGTAATGATTTTACTTTGTACCTAAGTTTAACTTTTCGAGGGGTATTTTGTGTTTTGGCTTTAGTAAATCTTGGCGACGTTTGTGTTGCCGTCGGAGATACCAGTGGAGGAGTTTTATCTCTGCTAGTGCTGGGAATCTGGATGTCGAGCACATAACTGTCTTTATTCGCATCATTGCCAAGTGGTCCTGGAAAGAAATACTCAAACTGAAATAGTAGCAAATTTATTTATACCAAATAGAAAGTTAGTGAGGAAAGTAACGGAGCAAAATGTTAAAATTTTTTAAGTAAAACAAATAGCTTACCTTCTTTAGTTTCGGAAACAGTCCTATTATCGGTATTAAGGACCAAAGCAAAGAATATAAACCTCAATAAGAAGCGACAATATTCGAAGTCCCAAAATTTTTAGGAGGGGGCTAAGCTGTTTAACTGTCATCCCGCTGCCGGTAGCTTTTAGTCTGGGATTACATGTTTCGTTTAGTGCTTTGTTGAGTTTTATGTGCTGTTTCATTAGTTTCGTTCAGTTTTGTGGATATCTTTAAAAAAAGCACTAAATGTGCATAGTAATTGTGATACTTGTAAAAATTATAGATCACAATGCGAATCTTTAGATGTTAATTTTTTGTTAATATACAGGTGGTTGGAATAAATTCAATATTACATAAATGGGGGCTTATTCGAAAAAAATGCTCGGACATGTCGATTGGTATTTTTAATTGCGCATTTTTTTCAACTAAAACTGTTTATACAGGGTGTGTCATGTGACGGTGGCCAGTATCAACATTCTTAATTTAAATGCAACACCCTGTATATTATTTAATTTTTAGTTTTTTCAAAGCATTCTAGACATATTTTATGTACAATGTCCTATACCTATCTTCAACTGTTTCGTAAATATTAAGCGTTTTCAGGTTTACTAACTGCATCTATTGCCTTTGCATCTTTGCCACTTTCGTGTTACTTTTTGTGCATATACCTACTAGAGGCAGCCGTGCCGCTCGGCTGTGCGGACAAGCGTGCGAGAGAGTAAGAAGAATAGCTGTATAACATTTCTCTCGCGCCTTGTGCTGTTTAATTGGCGGAAGGTCTGTATACACCGCCGACAAATTAAGAGAGAGAGAGGGGAGAGAGGAGAGAGGTTATACACCTATTCTTGCTTCTCTTTCGCACGCTTGTTACCAAGGCTGCCTCTAGTAGGTATATGCACAAAAAGTAACTTTCAAGAAAGTGGCAAGCATGCAAGCACAATACATCTAAAAGCACCTAATATTTCCAAAATAGTTAAAAATAGGTATAGAACATTGTACATGAAATATATCTAGAATATTCTGAAGAATCCAAAAATTGACTAATATACAGGGCGTTGCATTTAAATTAGGAAAGTTAGTGTTGGCCACATGACACAAACCTTGTATAAAAAGTATTTACTGAAAAAAATGCGCAACCAAAAATACCGATACGCTTGTCCGATTGTTTTTTCGAACAGGCCCCCGTTTATTTATTATTGAATTTATTCGATTTGGCTGATACACACTGTACTATAAAGCTTACGACACTACAAAAAACATTTATGGAGCGTTGCAGCACCCTCCCGATTTGTTTATTAAATATGTTTATGATTTGGAACATGCTTTTACAACTAAGTTTGAAGACATTTGTATTGTAACAGGAAGTTTCACATAAACTCTTAAATGAAATGGAAAGAATAGAATTTACCCACCCATGCAATGATTTCCCAAAAATGTAAATTATAAAATAATTTATTAGGCTTAAAATATTTTATACGATGAAATATACCAATCGTGATCTAAAGTACCAGTCAAAAGATAAGAAAACTAAAAATTATATCACACATATAATCAATTTATAGTCACGGTAACAAGTCGATGTAACTTTCAGATTTTGTCATTTCAATAAACTGTTTGCCTACATTCTTTTTAAAAGTCACTATTTTTCATCTCACCTTAAACATTCAAGCTCTAACCTTGGCATTTAGCCTTTAAAAAACTAAAATTGTTTATTTTAGTGATGTTTCGAGCCACCTTGATTATCAAGTTCTTCCACTCTATTCTTTCCAAAATATCTACTGAGATTTTTTTTAAAATCATAAACCTACTTTCAAATTTAATTAATTTAATAGGGAACCCTCTTTTTATTAAAGCATGCTTTACATTGTATATTAATATATTCTTACTAAGAAATTTTGTTGTTGTTACCCATACAGGAAATGCTAAATTATATGTTTATGTAATAAAAAGATTAAAGTACATTAAGGTTTTTTTATAAAATGAAAGGATATACATTTATAGTAAAGGTAAGTATTAAGGTGTATAGGTATTGTTTACAAAAAAAAACTCCCTCCACTAAATTTTTGACCCCAGAAACCCATAGAATCACATACCTTAAAACTTTTTTCTTTTCTTTGAAATGGGAGATGTACATCAAGAGTAATTAGTGAAAGCAAAAAACTGTATACTATTCGTTTTTTCCTAAATGTTATACAGTCAAATTAGTTAGACGTAAAATGGATTACAAAATGTAATTCTGCATAGGTATTCGAAGACCTCAAAAACCATATATTAACACTTACTTATTGTTTTATTACAATTTTGAAATAAAGATTTCTTATAATTATTTTACATCTATTCACACAAAAATTACATTATATTATTTTTTTTAAGAAAAATTGCAACATTTAATCCCCTGTAAACATTTTTCCCAAAACTAAGTTTTCTTTAAAAATAATCTTTAAACCTAACCCTAAAAAGACTACAAAAAAACTCCTTGAAAGGGACGATTTTCCAGGACTGCAATGTATAGTTATACATATAAATTTTTTTCCCGTGTAAAACTGAATTTTTACCGTTGATATTTCTCTCAGTGTACCCCCAAGCTGTTTAAGTATCATTTCGTCTACACGTGACGTCAGAAATTTGTTTCCCATATAACCAATGCTATTGGGAACTTTATGTCGCTTCTTATTGAGGTTTATATTCTTTGCCTCTGGGGCGTCTCCAAGTGACCGCCATAATGGGGCAAACATGTCATTTTAGCAATGAACGCCCCATTATGGCGGTCAATTGGCGACGCCCCAGAGGTATGGCGTGTTGAATTCTTTGTTCTACAGTTCATTTTTAACAAAGATCACGAAACAACAGCGTGGGGCCCATGGTCCATGTCTACAGTGGAAAAATTACACCTTTCGGTCAGTATGGCGGACCTTAAGTGACGCCATATTCAATCAATAATCATATGTGGCCTATGATTCAAATGCATGGATATTATTTACACGTTTGAAAATTCACCCCCCTAAAGCACACTTGGGGATGCCATACCAAGAATTCGGGAAAAAATAAAGATGTCTATCAGCCCCCAAAGCCTTGGGGGGGGCCTATGTAATAAAAAACCCTCTCGGCTCCAGGTCTAACAAAACAATCAAAATTTTTTGGAAAAGGTGTGGACGCTCGCCTATTTGAGGGGGGCGTCCATCGGAAAAATACGTTTCGGCTGCTATATGTATAAAAAAACAGCAAAAACTGGTAACAGTCATAGAAATTATTAGTGGGGGATAGACCAAATTCGTTGTAATAATGATAATTTTTTTTTTTTTGCTGTATAACAATTATATATTTTTACTTTGGATTATATTTGTCTTGGTATTTTCTGTTTAAAATTAAACTGGGCATGTTTTTGACAAATATTGTAAAGAAAAGAATGGACACTTTGACAGTCCAGTTCAGTGGATGTGAGTAAGAAGAAATTATCCATTGAAAAATTTTTTTAGATTTTTTTTTAATTAAAATAAATAATGTTATAAATACCAAATAACATATTCAAAAATTAACTAAATGACTAAATCTATTTTAAAAATTAAAAAAACTTCATCAACCCCTGGTCTTCCGCATTGTACCTAGTACCGTGCTCATTCCCCCTTTGCACAGCTAAACCAATTACCTAGATAATAAAACCAGAATATTTGCATAAATTTTTTTTTCAAATTTCATTTAAAAACCCCCTTAGCCTTATCACCCAAAAAATTAAAAGTTTCAACAGCAAAAGAAATGAAGATAAACGGTCTTCAAGCTCTTTATATTTTAGATGTTTTTTTTTTTGGCAAGACAGAACCGCACCTCTAAATTAGAAGTTTTGCCAGATAGCATTTTAAAATGGGGGGGTGGTCCCAAAAAAATTGTTTTCCATATTCCGGGAATTAAGATCATTCCATCTACATGTTTTCCATCGTTCCCCAAACCCCAAGAGGCTCTAAAAAAAAAACATTTTCAGCTGAAATCAGAGCTCTTTGAAAAAAAATTTATTCTGTGTCTGAAAACGCCCTCCTTTTTTTGCAGCCCCATGTGGCCATAAATATCCCTTTTTGCAGCAAACGCGGTGTCTCTCCACAGACAGACCAATCTGAGGCGATAAAATTTAAAAAAAATTTTTGTTACAAAAATTTTTCCCAAGGACGAAGAAGTGCTTTAAACCCCAAGCATTACTTTCGGGGCCTGAAAGGCAAGTGACGTCCTTTTATCTTCACTTGTCTGGCATATGTTTGTAATATAAACTGCTAAAAAAAAAAGATCGTACCATTTAATTTTAGACCCATTATCAAACTATAATTTTTTAAAAAAATTTAATTTTTTTTAAAAATCTAAAACGAGATTTAAAACCGCGTTTCTTCTACTTTAAGCTGTATTGCATTTAATTTTAGTAAGATGAATATTATCATGATGTCGGGTGATCAATAGAGTCTGCAAAAAACAAAAAATTCATTTTTCCCATTTCAGTGGAATTTTTTTTTGGGCGTTATAATATGGGTTGTTACCAAAAACATATCAATATCTCAAAAGTTTATCCATTTTTTAAAAAAGGACCTCGGGTTGGGGTCCCCTTTTAAACGTAAATTTTGGTAATCAATTCTTCAAAAAGCTTAATGGAAAATGGTTGACGGATTTCAACGAGTGTTTCATATTCAAAAGTTTATTTCATGTAGTTTTTTTGTCTAAGCGCTTTTCGATAGGTTATAATTTTATGAGTATACGGGCCAACAAATACCAAAAACTAGCTGATTTAAAAAAACCTAAATATAGGGGAAAAAACGCCAAAAAAGGGCCATACGTATGTGTTTTTTTTAAAAAGGACCAAGTTGAAGTTTGTTCAATATCCAAAACGGTTTTTCCGTTTCGATTTATTTTTAATGCCTGTAAACTTATTCAGAAAAAATGCGTCGTTATTATGGCATTGGTCTGAATGGTGAAATTCAACAACGTCTTAAAGTTTTAAACATTTTTAAACAAATTTTGGGGTTTGGTGTTGTACACCATGATATCGGGTATTCAACAAAGTGCTTTCAAAATTTAAATGTTTAATTTTTGCCATTTTGGATAGCAAAATATTTTACTTATTGAATAATATTGTTTTTTTCCTATTCTAGAAGTTGTTGCAAGTCTTTATTATTAAAATCCCCGATGAATGTAAATTTAGGATTTCCCAGCCAGCTTTTTAAGCACTTTGTTGATCCTCCTATATATGACAACACCAAAAAACCCCAATTTTGTTTAAAAATGTTTAAAACTTTAAGACTTGTTGGACTTCCCCATTCAGACCTAATTTTTAACGACGCATTTTTCTGAATAAACGGCCTAAAAAATAAATCGATTAACGGAAAATCGTTTCGAGATTTGACCAACGGATTTTAAAAAAAACCCACCCCTAATCCCTTTGGCGTTCAATAAACCCAATATTTGGATTTTTTAAATCAGCTTTTTTTTTATTTAACTATAATAACCTATCGAAAAGTGCGGGAAACAAAAAATCCACATGAAAAAGTTTTCCCAAAAGAAACCTGTTTTAATCCATTTCCTTTTTTAAAATTGATTAAAATTGCGTTTAAAGACGGGCCCAGGTCCTTAAATTAAAAACTAAAACATCTAAAATTGTTTTAACAAGCCTATTTGATAAAAAAAACCCAAATAAAATTTTTTTTTTTTAACCATTGTCACCCCACATAAATGATTATTCTTACTAAAACTAAATATATAAAAGAGCGGGTTTTAAATTTCGTTTTAGATATTCAAAATATAATTTTAAAAAATTTACAGCAGTTTAAAATGGGTCTAAAAATTAAATTTCGTTGCAAAATTTATTTGTGACAAGCTTGGCAAATCAAAAAGTCAAAATATTTCTGTTTTTTTTTTGGTAATTCTTGTGGTTACTTTTGAAGTTCAAACAGATAACCATCCTATAAAACAATTTGAAATCATTACCTACTGTCCAAAGAATATAGGAAGGAAAAATTTTTTGGAAAGCAAATCTGATACGTCATTGATTAAACTTAAAAAGGCAGAAATAGACAGGGTGGATGTATCTCTTATTTCGGGACCTTCAAATTTTGCTGTAAGAGATTTTATATATTTAATAAAATACAAAGTGTTCCAATAAAAAAACAATTTTATTTTCCGATCGACAGTTGTTTTTCCAAATGTCATATCTAAAATCTTCAAATGATCTTAAAACTTATATTCCTTTAAAGAGATTTTTGCCTTTTTCCCGTAGTTTCTACCACATCATGTAAAAGAATATAAAGAAAGAAACCAGGCAATAAGACCTTTTTAAGTAGCAATTTGGGGTCGACCGTAAACAGCCTAATATAAATTTTAATGATATTGTTAAGTTTCTACGTTTTAACTTGAGATTAAAGAAGAAAATAAATAAATAAACAGAGCGTTGTAATTGCCAAAAACGCAAAGTGTTTTTTTCTTAATATTTGGCCGGTATAAGTAATAATATATTTTAAAATACTAATAATATTATATAAATAAATGTATATACAGGGTGTCAAAAAAGTCTGGAATATTGCAAATATCTTCCAAGCCGCTCTTAATTTTTCGACGAAAATTTAGCTGGCAACACAATTTTAAAAAAGGCGTCAGATAAATGTAATTTCACTTTCCAAAGTATACAGGGAAAGCCAAAAAGTAGTATCAATTTAGGTTTTTTAAATGGAAACCCCTGTATATTTTTATATATTCGAATAGATGTTTTCAACCCAAATTTTTAATGGTATATAGTTTTATGTGTTTATCTGTCAAACTGATCACGCATTTGATTTCTAATTTTGATTTTTAAGTGATCAATGTTTTCCGGCCTATACAGGTACATATC
This sequence comes from Listronotus oregonensis, assembly GCA_019359885.1. Classification (NCBI taxonomy): domain Eukaryota; kingdom Metazoa; phylum Arthropoda; class Insecta; order Coleoptera; family Curculionidae; genus Listronotus; species Listronotus oregonensis. Next base: position 10,045 of record JAHBCN010004424.1, read on the forward strand.
TGTTAATGTCAGTTGACTTAAATGACATTTTGTTCAAATTTCTAATTACAACAGTAGTCATTTTAATTAGTAGAACGATGGCTTTAACTGAAAAAGAGAAAATTGAGATATTTTGATGATTGGATACGGTGATCGCAAAAATCACAAGCAGAAGTGTGTGATTTATTTAATCATATTTATCCGAATCGACCCGCAATTACTCAATCGGTTGTAAGTAAATTGCTTGAAATTTAACGAAACGGAAGTGTAAATCCGACCAAAAACAGGCCGACCGAAAACAGCTACTGGTGGTGATACGGCAATAGATATTTTACTGCATGTTCAAGAGAATCCCACTCAATCGCTTCGCCAATATGGACTGGATCATAATGTTACTTACCAGTCTGTCAAAAATTTATTTGGAAGTGAAAAAATTCGTCCGTTTAAGATTCATTTGGTTCAGGAACTTACAGAGGATGATTTCGATAGACGTGCCGAGTTCTGCGAAATTATGATGGAGAGGTGCAACGTTGAGCATAATTTTTCTCAAAATATTCTCTTTTCTGATGAAGCTACGTTTATGCTTCATGGTATTGTCAACAGACATAACTGTAGATATTGGTCTGCAGTCAATCCCCGATGAATGGCCGAAGCACACACGCAAAGACCACAAAAAGTTAATGTCTGGGCAGGTATCATAGGTCATAATATTATCGGACCATTTTTTATTGCGGGAAATCTTACATCAGAACTTTATTTGGAATTATTGCGTGAACATGTCATTCCACAGTTAGAAATCCTATTCCAAATAGAAAAGACATTTGGTTCCAACAAGATGGTGCTCCGACATTTTGGTTTGCAGGTGCGTCAGTTCCTGAACCGAGAATTTCAAGTCGGTGGATAGGGAGAAGGGCGCTATTGAATGGCCTGCCAGGTCTCCGGATTTAAATCCTTTGGACTTTTATTTGTGGGGGGATTTAAAAAATAAAGTTTATAAAGATAGGCCGGAAAACATTGATCACTTAAAAATAAAAATTAGAAATCAAATGGGTGAGATTCGTTGGAATACTTTTGATAACCTTTAGAATTTAGGGACATGCTTGGATATTGTCTAGCTAACAATGGCAGATAATTTGAACATTTGATAAAGTAGTGTAATCTAATTGTTACTGCAAAACGTGTTTTTTATAAAATTTCAGTTTGGAATTATGTTTTTGGTCGTTTATTAAAACTTGTCTTTTTAAAGAAATAAAACCTGTTAAAGTTTGGATATTCATCAACTTTATTTTTTTTATATGGGCGCCATATTGGATTTTTTTGCAGCCAAATAGTGTTTTTTATTCCTATTTAAACAATGTATAACATGTTATAGTTTAGGTTTTTTATAACCCCCCCCCTTTAAAAAAAACAAATTTTTCCCCCCAGTTGGCCTTGACTTCGGCGAATATCATCTAGCGTCATTATCAAGTTAGCCGGGGTACGTTTTAAAAATTTTTTTTAATTTTTGAAACGGTTAACTATTTAAAGAAATACTTTATTTTGCAACATTATTTCCAAAGCAAAAAAAATATTAATATAGCTCCAAAAATGTATTTCGACAATTTTCCTGCAAGGCAGCCCCCTAAACTAACATACTTTCGAAAACTGGTTACAAATTTGCTTAAATTCGGAAGTTTTAAAAAACCACGACCTAAAAATTAAAACCAACATTTTAAAGAAAATCCAACATCTTTAGCCAGGGATGTTAATAGAAATTCCACATACCTAAGTCAACCATTTAGGGGGTTAGTTAGGACTTTTAAAAAAAAATATCGTTAATATTTTTGAGAAATATGGACAATATTTTTAATTTTAGGTCGTTTTTTAAAATCTTCATTTTAGTAGGAATATTAGTTTAGTCACTTTTCTTTTTTTTTGTTTTCACTTGTTTCAATTAACTTGTTACGTGTAGTTTTGTTGTAACACGGTATTAACTTTAAAAACTATGGGGAACCCATTTCTGTAAAATATCTGTTCAGATTATTTTTTTTTCCAAATTTTTATAATATTTTATTGTAAAAAAAAAAAAATGACGTTCGCCGGAATCAAGGCCAACTGAGAAAATATTTTTTTTTTGAAAAAAATGAGGTTATAAACTCTTAAATTAAACAAATACATTGTTAAAATGAATAAAATTTTTTTGGGTTTTGCGAAAAAACCCCAATATGGCGCCCTTTTAAAAAAATAAATTTGATGATGATTCTAAAAACCCGAAACGTAAAAATAAAAATTGGAAAATTGGTTATATTCTAAAAAAAAAGTTGCTTTGAAGAAGTTTTTACAGATTAAAAAAATTTTTCACTAAAAAAAAAAAATATGGCTGATTTTCGAAAATGCATGTTTCAGGTTTTTTTAAAATTTTTAAAAAAAACCTAAATAGATAAAACCATGTAGTAAACGGAATTAGCTTACTAACATAATTTTCAAAATTTCCCCCCTTTTAACCGATTTTCTATCTATCGCGGTTTCCTTCCCCCAACCCCTTTTCCCCCAAATTTGGGACACACTGTATACCCCAAAAGAAATTAACAATTATCTACGCCATTGGGGAAATTTAAAAATAATTTTTTACAAATCTAAATTTTTGATTTTGTAGAGTTATCAAACAACACAAAATGGATATGTCTGAGTGGGAAGACCAAATAACCAACATGTGGGTTAAACACAGAGGTATGGACAAAGAAGATGCCATGCTGGAATACCTTAAGTAGTGCAAAATTTGGAAATGTACGGTGTTTTTTTTCAATAAGGAACGTCAAAGGAACTGAACTGTTGTTAGGTGTGACCGCTTTAGGACTTAATATTTATAAAGTAGATGATAGGTAAGTGTGATATGCGAAGACTTCATTTAGATGGGATTACTGGCATGGAAAGTTTATAGAGAATGGGATCACTTCGGTCCTGGTCCCGGAGTATAGCGAGTGAGTGTTCTCAGTCCTCAGTGTCAAACACTCTTCTAAGATGGTCATGCGAATGAGTTTTTGCTTTGGAGTAGTCAATCGCGACGCCCATCGATATGCCCACAGCCTCAGTAGTCTAATCAAAAAGTGTGTTTCCTGTGAAAAATAGTTAGAAGGCTTTAAAAAACATGCATAGTCTAGCAGATCGATTTTAATTACACATTTGTCGTCGGCCAGTTCCGTAGTTTGTCAATTTGACGCCATTTTGCTAATATTTCGCCTTGTTTGGAATTTGACCGCTTGTGTGGGATTTTTTAGTTTTTGGACTGACTTATTTAGTGATTTGTAATATAATTTCTATATAATTATAGATTATAAGCAAGTTTTACTGTTTTATTGACTTTTTTGTGTTTTATTAGACAAAAGTGGTTGTGTATTTTTTATTTAAAAAAAAAATAATACGAATATCAAAGTAAAATGCAATTTTACTTCTTCACAAAACATAGGGTTTCCATATGGTCTTTTTCAAATCCAGGACACATGAGTAATAAAATCTGGACAAATCCAGACAGCTCAAAGAATATATTTTGTAAATTTAATTATAACAATAAAAGCTAAATTAAAATAAAAATACTCGAAACATTTATTTAAATAATTATTCTATTATATGCAAAAATACACTATAAACCCAAGTTAAAAAATTAGCCTTTATGATAACATAGAACAAAAAATTCCCGGGTAAAAACAAAAATAGCAAAATGGGGAAAAAATTTTAATTTTAAAAAATATATATTTTTATACTTAATATTTATCTGATTTCCGGAAATTTTTGGAACGGATCTATTTTCTGGAAATAATATAAAGTCATAAAACTTTGGACGGGCCCCTTTAAAAATTCATATGGTCAAAATTTTATGCCTTTTTTGATGCTAGTGTTAGTCTATTTTTTTCTTTTGTTCACTGGGGCTGCAATCAAGGAGATATTCCCTCCACATTTGCGTTGTGGGCGGCCAACCAAAAGGAAATTTGGGGGGGAACCCAATAATGTAGAACAAAATTGTCCAGGCGTGCAGGGCAGCGGGAATACGGGGGTTTGGGCCCCCCGGAGTTTTCCGGAATGAATAGTAGGTCAGGGCCGGACTTCCGTAATTATTTGTTACTTTTTTTTTAAAATTGACATCATCAAAAAAACCCCAAAATTAAACATTCACACTTTTTTTTTTTTAATTTTTTTTTCAAAATTGTTGGTTATTAAACGATACTACTATAGAATATTTAAAACTATCGTGTAATATTGGATTTTATATCATCTGATATAATATGGAAAAAAAAGATGGCGCCCCTTTTCCCGCCTTCTTTTAAATGGTCGATATTTTTGGGGGTTTTTTTTTTTTAAAAAAACTTTGTAAATAAATAAAAACACGTTTTTTTAAAAAAATTTTAAACGTTTATGATATTTTTTATGTACTTATCACCAATTTTTTTGAAAAAAAAAAGGGAAGATAGTTAAAAAGTTTAATCTAACCCCAAATTCGGGTTTTCATTAAAAAGAAAAAAATTTTTTAACTGTTTTTTAGGCATATACTTTTCACTAATAAAAACTTTTTTTAAACAGAATAACAGTTTTTTAAAAAGTTTGGGGAACCTTTGGTACCTGAATATCCATTGTAAAAAATTATGTATTTAAAAAAAATTGAGCTTAAAAAGTTGATAAAAAGATTAAGAAACCAAAAATCTAATTTCTTTTTAAACAAATACAGAAAAAGCAAAAAGGAACTTTAACATAAAATTGTACTTTCTTTCATTTTTTTTTAGAGGGACCTGTAAATAAAAATTTGCCGGGTTTTTCCCAGTAAAATAATAATTTTGATCCTTTAAAGAATATACTAAATTATTAAATGAAATAAATGTACCTAAATGTAAAAAAATATTCTTTTTAATAATACACAGAAATACACAAACATTGTGGAAATATTAAAAATGTTGAGATTCCTTATTTTTCACTGCTATTTCCTATGAAATTTTCATTTTTATTATTCATAATTGATATATTATTATTTATTCGGTTCCCTAACTTCCCTCTCAAAAAGCCCCTAATTTAAATATAAGAAATACTTACCTAAAGTAAAAAATGCCGGGTATGTTACCCTTGGTTTCAAGACAAAACCATACAACCTCTAGTCATTTTGTTACGATATTATAAGTAACAAACAATTAACACAAAATTATAGTAACAATTTAATAAACACTAATCACTAAAATAAGAAGGTTTTATTAAAAAGAACTTCTCTGCAACCACAAAATATAATCACACAAAGCAAAAAAATAAACTAATACGGCGCAAAGGGCACAAACCACAACGAAAATGACGAATGATGAGACGACGACGTTATGTAAGCGGATATAATTTCCCCCGTTACCAAAAACGGTACTAGGCTCTTAAAAAAATAAAATTGTTGCTAACTATATTCTGATTTATCAGGGTATAGGCAACATTAAATTTTCGTGGAATTTTGTTATTGCGCAGAATCGGCGGGGCCAACTCTGACAGTAATTTTCATACTGGGCTGGACATTTTTTGATCGAATGGACCATAGAATTGGGCTTCCATACACCTTTAAACTTCCTTGGCAAAACGGCAAAAAAGAATTCGCATAATTTTAACAATTCTGACAAAAACTTCAATAGACAAGCAATGCCCGAAAATATATTGACCACTTTTTTTTTAGGATAAAAATTATGTTGTTCTAGAGTAAAACATGTAGAAATATATTAATTTAGCAAAGAAAACTGATCAAAAAAAATTGCATCATCTATTCTAGTCCCTTTTTCTAAAAGATAATTAAGGCATGGTAGAATGTATTTTTCCCAGTCAATTGCATCTAAGTCTTTTCATCCACTTAAAGCTGTAGTATTAAAAATTAACGCATTACTGCATTATTCCACTGCACCTGGCGATAATGAGTTTCAAATTAATAGTCACCTTTAAAGTATTTATATTTTAACCAGTATAAATAGGGCCCCAGTTACCTATTTGGCCAGGGCCCTTAGGCTACGCCATTGTATCTAAGTATTGAAATTTTTTTTGAATTTTAGATTAAATCCAACAATATCATTTCCATGGTCCGAAATAAAAACTTAAAAAAACAAAGGCACCAAGTTCGTTATCAGGCCGAATAAAAACCGCCAAGAATTTTATTTCATCACACGAAGAAAAAATTGTAAACATATTCTTAATTTGGGGATTGGGAATCAGAATTATATGTAAGAAGAAGGAAACCCGACAGTCCCGAGATCGCCAAAATGAAGGAAAAGGCTAATAATAAAAAAAATAAGGTTATTATTAGGTAAGGTCACTTCTGTCTACTAATATAAAAACTTTCTGATCAACATATCACAAAGAGTATTTGTCTAGGAAATGTAGTTCAAAAGTGGCAAACCCGCAATTTTTTCGTCCTGATTCGATTTGCGGAAAAATTTAAATTAGTCTCATCTTAGCCTCTACTTCAAATTCTTTATCTTTCCTAGGGCAGGGTTTTTTTTAAAATGAAAACTACCCCTAATTGTCAAAACTTATAAATTAACATTTTAAACCTTAAGATCGGTAAAATTTGTTTGGATTGGTTAAATATCGATTGTTTTATGCTTTGGAATAAAATTTCAGAATATTTTAACCCTTAAAAATCAACCCTTGTTAGTTAGAGCTTAAAGTAAAAAAAATATTTGCCCTAAAAAATTATTAATATATCATAGTAATTTAATTATAGAATGCTGTTGCTTAAAATATATAATAATTTTATTTTACAAGTTTTCAATCCTTATAAACCAACCCCTATTATAGCTAAAAAAAAGATTAATAGCTCGACAGAGTTATTAATTAAAAATGTTACTGCCTACAATATTACCAATTTTATTATTTTGCAAATTTTCAATCCTTAAAAACCACCCCTTACAACATTGCAATTCTTATAAACTAATTTAAAAGATATCAATAGGAAAAAAGTAAAATCACATACAAAAATTTATTTACACAAAAAAACACCAAAATATACACTAACACACGTAGACAAATAAGCAGGTGTTTCTTCCTCTCTGTATTTTAAATTAAATGTGAAAGTTTCGACCGTGGTATTCGAATTTTTCGAAAAAAAAAATTTTTTAAACATAGCTCCTTTATTTTTAATGATAGAAAGTTTGTTCAGAAATAATTTTCTAGGGTTTTTTAAAGCTACAAGGCTACGTAAACTAAATACCTTTAAATCCCTTAGTTTTGAAATGGGTTAAGTTTAAAGGGCTCAAATAAGGTAGTGCTCGCTCGTAAATAGAGGCTTTAAACGGCCATATCTCGCCAAATACTTATTGTACATAGAATCTATGCAAAGGAAAAATTTTGCAATCAAAAAAGCTATAATTCGGTACTCTAGCATTTTTTTCGTATCTTCAGTATTTATGGAGTTATTTTGAAGAAAACAGCTTTTTTACGAAATTGCGAAAAATCGTTTTGCACTTTGGGCTCCAACTTTTCTAAAATTAAGCATTTTAAATTGGTCAAACTTTTAGGATGTATACATATACAGGGTGGCCGGCCATATTTTGAACCATTTTAATCGAGAATAACTTTGGAACAAATAAAGGTATCAAGATGCGGTTTTTGCAGATGCACTTATATTTCTTTAAAGTTTATTCTCGTACCTTCCGATTTTATTGTGACATTCCATTAGCTCAAAAACAAAATGGCCGATTTTCCTTTTATAGGACAACTATGTTATTTTAAATGGAACACCCTGTATATGTTTCTATATTTTCAAAATTTAATCTTTCCCCTTTAAAAAAATGTAACACAAGCTATGGTTATCTCAAAAAACAACGTATTTATTGACCTTCGAAAAATTGACTGCATGTCGACCAACAATATTATTTAACAATTAAAATTTGCTTCATATGTTAAAAAAAAAAAGGATCGCCAAAGGTTTAGGTTATTCACAAAATAATAGTTACAATAAAGGTTACATTACTTTTTAAAAAACTACTGTAAATGTTGAAAATGCCTTCCGCCGACTTCGACGCACTTATTTAAATTCGAAAAAACTTATTAAAACTATTGACTAAAAATTCTTCAGGAATATTTTCATTATGTTTCGGATATTAATTTTTAATTGCTCTAAATTTTGGGGAAGTGTACTATAACACCTCTCTTTCACATATCCCCACAGAAAAAAATCTGGAACAGTCAAATCTGGTGAACGAGGTGGCCAGGAAATAGGGCCTCCTCTTCCAATACACCGGTTTCCAAAAACGTTGGTCAGTGAATTCTTGGTAATGTTAGCATAATGTGGTGTAGCCCCATCTTGTTGAATTGGGGATAAAAAAATATTTCCAGCATATCAACGTAAGTCCAAGAGGTTACAGTTGGTTCATGCAAAAAAAATGGCCCCTTAAATTTTTTGCTTTGACATACCACACCAGACTGTGACTTTTGGCGAATCTCTAACGTGTTCGTTATATTGTCGAGGATTTTCTGTTGCCCAAAACCTGCAGTTATGCTTATTTACTTTTCCATTGAGGTGAAATGTGGCTTCGTCTGACATTATTAGTCTATCCAAAAAATGTATATTGTTCCTTACTAAATTTTGAATTCTCTGGCAAAATTCCACCCTTTGTGGAAAATCAGTTTCTTTTATTTCTTGTAACATTTGAATTTTGTATGGCTTTAATTTAAGTTCTTTTTTCACTTGAGATTTTTCTTGTTGACAATGTTGGATCTTCCTGAGTTATCTCCAGAATTTGTAACGTTTTATTTAGCAAATTCTCATTGTTTACTAATTTCTTTTTACGGGCTAAAGATCCTGTACTCCAGAATTTTCTGTACCAGATTTTAATTGAATTTTTTGTGGGTGGAGCTTTATTAAACATGTTTCTAAATCTTCGCTGGGTTTCTTTTACTGATTTGGTTTCGGCAAACATAATAACACATTTTCCTTTTTCGCTTAACGAGAACATTTTGCGCTTCCTAATTAAAATAACTTGTCAAAAATGACCAACAATGGCGACAATGAGACTTGTTGCTGTTATGGAAACGAGATAACTTGGTTTCCACAGGCGACTTTTAAAAATCCTTTTAAAATAATATTCCTATTCGACATAATCAATTCTTTGGAGGTCAATAAATGAGTTATTTTTTAAGATAACCATAGCTTGTGTTACATTTTTTAAAGGGGAAAGATTAAATTTTAAAAATATTGAAACATATCAGGGTGTTCCATTTAAAATAACAAAGTTGTCCAATATCGGAAAATCGGCCATTTTTTTTTGGCTAATGGAATGTCACATAAAAATGGTAAAGATACGGAATAAACTTTAAAGAAATATAAGTATATTTGCGAAAACCGCATCTTGATATCTTTATTTGTTCAAAAGTTATTCGCGATCAAAATGGGTCAAAATATGGACGGCCACCCTGTATAAAGGGAATTGTAGAAGGGCAAAGATCAATTTAAATTAGGAGGGTAATTAGGGGGTTGTTTTCACCGATTTTTTCGTAGAAAAAAGTAGAGACCGACCTTATTTTTATCAAAACTCGCTTAATTTTCATGCTAAAGGCTTTTTAAAAAAAGTCTAATTATATACTTTAAACAAGAGTTTTCCTTGAAAAATACAAAGTTTTTCCGCTTCTTGACTTTGAATATTTCAAATTTAGAATTTGACAAACAAAAGCTAACCATAAACAAGCCGTAGCTCGGTCCGTATTGGTTGTAGAAAATTAAAAAAAAAATTTTTTTCGTTTTTTATAAGCTACAATTTTTCTTTCAACAGTTTTTTTGATAAGATGCATATTTTTCGAGTTATTCGCAAAAACCCATTAAAAACTGTTACTTTTAATCGCACATAAATCGAAAATTATTACTTTTACGAATGGGACATTTTTTACTTAAAATTACTTTTTACATCAATTCCTGTGGTTAAAATGTAATAAAAAATTTCCACCCCCAAGATAGGGTGGCAACCATCCCCAGGATAAAAGCGCTTCTTGGCATGATATACAATTTGATCCTTGAGCTCCCTTTTGTGAAAATTTTAGGTACATCCATGTAGGCCGAAAAATTACAAGCCAAAATGCTTCATTTCCTGTACTATATAGAAATTAATAAATACTGGTACATATGTACAGGGTGGCGCCTTTTCGTTGACCTTACAGGGTATAGCGAAAACTGAAAGAGATAGGACAAATCTGATTGCGCAATCTCGATCTCGATTTTTGAAACAAATTCAATGGTGAAACTAAATCATGGATAACTTGATTCGTTTTGGAGATACGGAGTGTTTTTTAAATTTTGTCAATTTGGCGAGGCACTTGTAACTCGCTTGGTATTAGAGATAGAAAAAAAGTATAAATAGAAAAGTTTTAGGGATTTTTGCGTAGAACTCAGTGGCGTACTTATAAATTTTTTATTGACTTTTATTTTTAAGTTATAACACATAGTTGGGTTTCTTTAAATGGAACACCCTGTATATTTTTTTAAAAATGGATAGAGCTTACAAAGACCAATTCGATGATATATAGTTTGATGGGTCTGTATGTAACAGATGTTGCGCAAATTGGCAAAAACCTATAAAAATTAAAATATTTGAGACAAAGTTGTTGTTTTTTAATGGGACACCCTGTGTATTTCTTTAATAAGTAATGCAACTGACAAATATCAACCAAATGATATATGGTTTAATGGGTCTGTGTTCAATAGATCTTGGGCAAACTGCCAAAAACGTAAAAAAAATCATATATCCGATCCTTGCTAACACTTATTTTATTATTTAACCAATTTTCTAACTTCTATATAACTAAAATTTAAATTGCGAATAAAAAATCCAAGACTAAAATATATATTTAATAATTCATACTATTAAACCTATGCCTAAACTTATATAAAAAGTTTTGATATTGCTTGTTTATCATGATTGAAAAAGGAAACATTTTCTAAAGTAGGCCTTGAGTATAAAACCCCTTATGAAACAAATGAAACTGACGTACTATATGACTTATTTGGAAGCAGTGATATTATTTTATAAAATGGAGTTTCAAAATTACGAAAAATTTAATATGTTGGAATGTTACATTGAAAGGGGAAAAAATAGTATAAATGCATTAAATCTGTATTTTAATAGATATCAGAACGAAGGCAACCAGGACAGAAAATGTTTGCCAGATTAGTAAGTAATTTGATTTCCTTTGGATCGTTTCAAAAACCACGTTCAAAGACCTATAATAAAGAAAACAGAGAGCTGGAAGAAATGAATACAATAGGGTATGTTGTCGCAGAACCTACTGCATCATCTAGACAAATTTGGGATGCTATTGGTGTTAATAGAAAAAAAAGTAAAAAAATTTTAAAACGCCACAATTACCATCAATATGTTTATAGAAAAATTCATAATTTACATCCCGGGGGACGCAGAACGCCGTATCACATTTGTTTGTGGTATCTCCGGCAATGTGAACAAGATCCAGAGTTTTCAGAAAGATAATATGGACAGATGAAGTTCGAGTTAATGGACTGTTCAATCGCCACAATAATCTTTACTGGTCAAACGAAATCCTCGTTTGACAGTAAACAGAGTCAGACAAGGGAAATTCGGTTTTAATGTGTGGTGTGCACTTTATAAGAACAGAATTTTGTGCCATTTTGAATTTGATGACAATCTCACAACAGACCTTTATTTAAATATTTTGGAAGAAAATTTATTAAATGAGATAGATAATCTTCCCCTTCTGGAAATGAATAATATCATCTTTCAACAAGACGGTAATTCTTGCCACAATGCCCGTGCCGCGAGGTTATTTCTTGATGAACATTTTCCCAATAAGTGGATAGGTACCAATGGTCCAGTTAGGTGGCCGGCACGGTCACCTGACCTTACCCCTATGGACTTTTTCCTCTGGGGATTTGTTAAAAACAAAACCTATAAAATTAAGAGCAATAATTTAAATGAATTACACATGCATTTTAGGAACAGTTTACAAAAGGTGTCCAACTTGCATATATAATGCTTTAAGAAGTGTCGCTAAACGTTGCGAAAAATGTATAGAAAATAATGGTTTGCAATTTGAACATTTGCTGTAAAGGACCTTAAATATTTCGTAATTAAAATTTATAAAATAATTAATTCTTTTTTGTTTGTTTAAATTATTCAACTTATAATATTAGTATTACTGGTAATTATGTTAAATTTTAGTTTATCTAAAAATGTATTTTTTTAGATAATTAAATAGTTCTCCCTTTTAAGTATAAATTAAAATTATATTGCTTCGTATCCTAATATTATTATTAATATGTTTTTATTATGATTTTGAGATATTAAAATTACATAGTTTTCATTTTTGGTTTTATTTAATTTTTTATGGTTTTTGTCAGTTTGGGCCAGATCTATTACACAAGACCCATTAAACCATATATTATTTAATCGATCTTTGTCTGTTTTATTAGTTATTAAAGAAATACACAGGGTGTCCCATTAAAAAAACAACTTTGTGTTACATCTTTTAATTTTATAGGTTTTTGCCAATTTAGCAAGATCTATTACAGACAGACCCATTAAACTATATATCATTAATTTGGTCTTTGTAAGCTCTATCCATTTTTTAAAAAATATACAGGGTGTTCCATTTAAAAAAACCCAACTATGTGTTATAACTTAAAAATAAAAATCAATAACAAAAATATAGGTACGCTACTGAATTCTACGCAAAAATCCCTAAAACTTTTCTATTTACAGTTTTTTTCTATCTCTAATACCAAGCGAGTTACAAGTGCCTGGCCAAATTGACAAAATTTGAAAAACACTCTGTATCTCCAAAACGAATCAAGTTATCCAAGATTTAGTTTCACCATTGAATTTGTTTCAAAAATCGAAATCGAGATTGCACAATCAGATTTGTTCTATCTCTTTTAGTTTTCGCTGTACCCTGTAAGGTCAACGAAAAGGCGCCACCCTGTACATATTGTATTTTTTATATGTCTTATAGTTTATATAGTCGTAATCCAAACATTCTGTGGTAGCAGGTTTCTGCCAGTAAATGTACCGTGTGGTTTTTTGGGTTTTTCTCGATTTTTTGGTGTTTGCCCCCCAATTTTGACTTCAGATTCGTATTCAGCAGAAAAAAATACGCCAGAAAATTTTAGTCCGACACCCAGCACACAGTTCAAAAATTGAGAAGTTTAGGACACATGTTTATGAGAACTTTTTTCGTATATTCATCCAAAGCGTCCGTCCGTAACGCTTTAAATAAATTTATGATGATTAAAAAATCACCTTCTATTTTAAAACTTTCTAATAAAAAAAATAAATCCTTTTAGACAAAAATATAACTCAGAGAGGCTGGCTAGAGAAGAGGCGGAGAGACGAGAGACAATGTACAAACAACAACTTGAAGATATGAGATTAGAGATGGAAAGAAAACAAGCCAGTTTACTGGAGGCTGAGAGAACCATTAGGTAGGTACATGTACTGAAAGGTATAGTCTGTCTCAAAGTATATCCTTATGGCTTTTGACGGACCATACCCCAATAAACCTTTAACGATTTTATTACCTATTGTTATTGGATAAACCCATTTGTTCATAAGGGCAGGGGTGGGCCAGGTATTTCTTGAGTATTGACCATTAGGTATATAAATATTTCGGTTAATATTTTAGTGGCAGTGTTGAATAACCGTTTTTACTGTGCGTTTCGAAAAAGTTGTTTAACGAGAATATAACTATGTCGCGTCGAAATATTTTGTCATTAAATGAAAAACAGGTTGTAAAAAATATGTATGAAACTTTAATCAGTAGAGGTCTAATTAAACAAGGAGCTTTAAAAGAAACCTGTCTACTTACAAAAACTCCAATATCATCGATAAGGGATATTATTATTAGTAAAGAATTGAACAAAAGAAAAAAACGTAGTGATTTTCAATCTCACCGTATAGACAATAGTGATCAGGACCTAATAAGAAGGAAAATATATTGTCTTTATGAAAGCAGTTTTTCTACTTTGGATAAACTAAAGAAGCTAGACGAAGACGAAACCAATATAAATATTAGCCATGCCACTCCATAGAGTTGTTGTAAAATGGGATTTAATACCTAAGACAAGTAGTAATGGAATCGCACAGATTACGCACTTGGAGATTTAATTACCTTCAAGAAATTAAAAGATATAGGTTAGAAAACAGACCATAATTTACCTTGATGAAAGCGATAGGTTCAAAATTCCAGTCAAAACTGTCAGACGAAAGCACCTTCAAATAAAGGAAAACGCATTACCATAATACACGCTGGTTCAGAAGACGGATTTGTCCCAAACTGCTTGCTGTTGTCTGCAAAGAATATTAAGGATTCTAGCTTGGATTATCATGAGGATACAAGTGCAGAACTTTTTGAAAACTGGTTTCAAAATTATCTTTTAAAAAATATTCCAAAAACAGTGTTATTGTCATGGATAACGCAAGCTACCACAGCCGTCTGCTACACAAAGCATCAGCTTCATCAAGTTCAAAAACTGAAATCCAGGAATATTTGTTAGAAAATGATATTTATTTTGAATTCAGTTACAAAAAACGCAACTTTTGGAAGTCCTAAATTCATATGCAATTAAAAAACAATATGTATGTGATAATTTGGCTGAACAGGCTGGGCATACTGTCTTACAGCTTCCTCCGTATCACTGTATGTTTAACCCCATAGAGCATTTGTGGAACCAAGTAAAATCAAAGATCAGAGCAGAAAATGTTACACCTACTTTAAGTCCCAGTGTTATAAATTTGATAAAAAGTGTAATTACTAACATACCAGTTGAGAGCTGGAAAAAGTCACTAGGTACAGCACATTATAAAAATTAAGGACTCTTACATTTCTATCCAAAACAACATAAATCCTATTGTAATTAATCTTAATGATGACTCTGATAGTGAAACAGAATTAGATTTAGATATTTAGATTAAAAATGTAATTATGTATAGATAATGCAGTTATAAATTTATTAAAACTTTGCATATATTTAATTTCTTAATGTAATTTTAAGATTATACTTACCTAGATAAACAATAAATTATAAATCTTTATATTATTAAAGTCCGTCCCTAATGTTCTATCCTTTAATACCTACCGATCCGCAGTTTTATTGCTGTCAGCAGGTATAATCCATAAATGAAGGCAAGAGCTAACACGGTATACTTTGAGACAGACTATACCTTTTTACATAATATTAAAAAACATAAAAAGTAAAAAAATGTTATTTTTCCATTTTAAGGAAACTTCAAGAACAATTAGATGATCTTAAGAAATCTAAGAGGAGCTTGAAGCCCAAGAATCGAACTTCAACAAATGATGGAGAGATTAGAACACAGTAAGAACATGGAGGCTGCCGAAAAACTTAGGATGGAGGAAGAGATTAGGGCGAAACAGGAAGAAGTACTAAGGATTCAGGATGAGGTATATTATAAACTATGTTTAAAGGATTTATAGACCCTCAGCCCGTCGAAGAAAAGAGGCCAATCGTATGCCCTTTTGAGTATGTGTTGATCATTTATTGGATGATTGCGATTAGATATGATTGGGTCCTTTTTCTTCAAACAATAAATTAGTTTAGAATATAATTAATAAAATATTTTATTAGGTTGCAAGAAAAGATGAAGAAACCAGACGTCTCCAAGAAGAAATCGAAGAAGCTCGCAGAAAAGAAGAAGAGATCCGCATCCAAAGGGAGGAAGAAGAAAGAAGGCGCGAAGAAGAACGCCGCCAGAGGGAAATAGAAGAAGCTAACAGAACTGAAAAGGAACTGGAATCCCTCCCGGATGATGCCGACACTACTTTACCAGAAGTGAAGCAGGTGAACGATCAGTTGAAGGAGCAATTAAAGGTAAGACTTTTAGTTCTATTAAGAATCCCTTGTTCAATAAAATCTATATCATATTTTTTTTTAGAACCTCCAAGAACAGCTTAACGCAACAAAAACAAACGAAGAAACGGAGCTAGATAGAATTCATAGAATCAATCTCTTGGAAGGAAGGGACAAATACAAGACTTTACGCGATATTCGTAGAGGAAACACGATCAGAAGAGTCGAAATGTTTGAAAACATGTAAAGATATGCTAGATATAAGAGCAGATAACAAATTATTGAATTTTATGACGAAATATTTTTATGTATTGATCTTATTATCGGCTTTATAGAGGGAATATTATGTTACTTAGTACTCCGGTGTACCATTCAATTGTGCAATTAATCAATTCCCCTTTTTTTAGAAGTTTAATTAATGCTTCTCTATAAGGCAATATGTAATAAGTATGATGCTCACGATTGTAACGGACGATAGTGGAGCTCAAAACAAGTCAAAAAGCCAAAAAAATGGGTCAAAAGTTAATTGTTTTCGAAATATGGCTTTTCAAAGTTTAAAAAATTTGGCTTCATTACTTTTTGCAATTTATTTTGATATTTAATTTGAAATTAAATTTAAGTTAAAAGCAATAAATTATTGTTTGGTAATTAAAAAATAATTGTACTTACACAAAATTGGGCTGAATATCCAATTTAAGAACACAAATTTAATTATTATGAGATTTCTCGGTTGCACACATCCCGTTTTTAAAACTCTTTGGTACATCTGCACTACGGTTGTCGTAAATTTATAACATATCGGCATATTATCCCGATTTAAACACGGACAAAATAAGGGCGGCGAACACAATGTACCGGGTGTTCCACTAAGAGAGGTAGTCGGCTATATCTCAGAAACTACTAATGGTATAACTATCGGGAAAAATTTTTTAGATAAAGTGACAAGAGAATTGCGAAATTATTTCAAGTCTGTGGGATGGCCGCTAGGGGCGTAAGGGTAACAACAAAACATAAAATATACATTTCTCAAAAAATATCAAATAAAGTGTATCAAAAAAAGTGGTACTATTTTATTCTTTAATGTTTTCTAAACAAAGAAGCTTCAGGTGTAATTTTTGGTCAGTTCTAAATTAAAGTGGTGGGGAAGGTTAAAGTTTAATTTAGAAAAGTGCTAATAACTCCGGTTTGCTTTCACCGAATTTAGTAAACTTGGTCTCATTTAGAAGTGCATTTTAAGCATTATTTTCAGGTGTATAAACTATTGCTACACTCATCTCACAAACGCCGCTAGAGGGCGTCAAGGTAAAACTAACTTATTTTACGAAATTTTTTGAAAATTTTAAATACATTATATACCTTTTACATATTTAGATTAGAAAAAAAAACCAACAAAATAGCGAAAACCGCAATTTAATATCTCTTTTCAAACCGAATATATTAGCAAAAATATAAATAGGACATAGAGACGTAACGATTTAACGAACATGTTTTCTACCTAGGCCGATTTCTTTAGGTAAAAATTAAATTTATAAATTTTTACAAATCTAATGACATACTGCATGGTTTTTACTAATTTTAACCCATTTAACGATATTAGACAACATTAGATAATTGCCAACCTAAAACTGTAATAATCCATTGAGCGTGGTCCTTATCAAGTTAGCTTTGAAAACAAAAGGATGCTGAAATATCAAAAATCCAACAATTTTTATTTAAAAATATTATTTTTAGTGTTGTGCTATTGTGTTTTTTAAAAATATTATTTTTAGTATTGTGCTATTGTGTTCTTTAAAAATGCCTTTGTTGCTTGAGGATTAAACTTTACATAAGCAAAAACGTTGATTGTGTAAGGGGCGAAGAACACTTCCCGTGGTACGAAAGCGATTTGCTAAACAAGTGAACATTCTGCTGCCGCTGCCGTATCCCGGGCCCCTCTAAGGAAATCTCAATACATACAGCCTTGCAGCTATTGTCGCATTTGCAGACACTCAAAATAAATAGCAATAATATCAACTGCTTCTTCAAGCAATAAAGGCATCTTTTAAAAACACAATAGCACAACACTAAAAATTATATTTTGAAATAAAAATTGTTGGATTTTGACATTTTAGCATCCTTTTTTTTCAAACCTAACTTGATAAGGACCACGCTCTGGATTATTACAGTTATAGGTTGGTAATTATCTAATGTTGTATAATATTGTTAAATGGGTTTAAATTATAAAAATTACGTAGTATGTCATTAGATTTTGTAAAAATGTATAAATTTAATTTTTACCTAAAAAAATCGGCCTAGTAGAAAACATCGTGTCCTTAAATGCGTTACGTCTCTATGTAGTATTTATATTTTTGCGAATATATTCGGTTTGAAAAGAGATATTAAATTGCGGTTTTCGCCGTTTTGTTGGGATTTTTTTTCTCTATCTAAATATGTAAAAAGGTATATATCATTGTATTTAAATTTTTCAAAAAAATTCGTAAAATAGGTTAGTTTTACCTTGACGCCCTTAGCGGCGTTTGTAGATGAGTGTAGCAATA
Organism: Listronotus oregonensis; assembly: GCA_019359885.1. Classification (NCBI taxonomy): domain Eukaryota; kingdom Metazoa; phylum Arthropoda; class Insecta; order Coleoptera; family Curculionidae; genus Listronotus; species Listronotus oregonensis. The sequence goes on from JAHBCN010004424.1 coordinate 28,372, forward strand.
GTTTATACACTTGAAAATAATGCTTAAAATGCTCTTTAAACGAGACTAAGTTCACTAAATTCGGTTAAAGCAATCCGGAGTTATTAGCACTTTTCTAAATTAAACTGTAACCTTCCCCCACCACTTTAATTTAGAACTGACAAAAATTACACTTGAAGCTTCTTTGTTTAGAAAACATTAAAGATAAAAACAGTACCATTTATTAATACACTTTATTAGATATTTTTTTGAGAAATGTATATTTTTATGTTTTGACGTTACTCTTACGCCTTCTAGCGGCCATCCCCGACTTGAAAATAATTTCCAGCAATTTCTCTGGTCGCTTTTATCTAAAATTTTTTTCGAAAGTTATACTATTAGTAGTTTCTGAGATATGGCCGTCTACCTCTCTTAGTGGAACACCCGGTACAACTGACTACTCCACGCACAAGGCTCCTTCTGGTTAGCGCTTTTGCCAATTGTTTTTGAAATTTTTAACTGGGGAATTTTTATAGATTGAAACATTTAAAAATCTTTTAACTTTTTAGAAATAATTGCTTTCAACGTTTTTAACTTTGATATTGTTTGGACAAAAATCTGCCAAGTTTTAACACATATATCATATAAACTTTTTGATTTTTTTAAGCTCCGCTATCCCCCCTTAAAATCGTAAGCATCATACTTTTTACACCTTGTATATATAAAAATATTATTTCATAATTTCAAATTATTATTTAATCGTATCTCTTTTGTTTCAATTCAAATCATGTTTTCTTTTTTGTCTCAAATTCTGCGAAAACACAAAATGGATATTTTGCAATTTTTTTGAAATGACATATTTTTCTTTCAAAGGGCAATAAACCTAATTGATCAACTTTGTAAAGATATTTCAAAAGACCCTAAAAAATGTCAGTTCTTATTCTCTAGTAGTCCAGTAACTGAAGACCTGAAAGTACCCAAAGCTGTAAATAAATCTGTACAGTTTTCATTTGTGGCGCAATTCTTAGGTCTTCGCGGATGCTTTTGAGCGAGAAAAAGTTTATCACGGTTTCCGATGTGGGAACCCGCTGAAAATGGCCCCTCAAAGTCCCAAAAGTGAGGTTCCCTCGAATATTTGCCAAAATATGCGTATTACAGAATTTTTGTTCAGACAAAAAATGAAGATCACCTCAAAATCTACAAAAATGGTTCTTACAATTTTTTTCGCAGCACCAATATTTTTCGCAAAAACGGCCGTCGAAAAATCCATAACATTTCACACTGTACAGGGTGTCCAGTTTTCGTGTGTTTTCATATACCAGCTCCCTTACTATAAAAGATAGAAAGATGGGGTTTGCGGCTTACTGTCCTATTTTTTTATGAAACTTTCATTGCCGCAAACGAAATTTTCATAGCCCCCTTAGTTTCTGACATACAGGGCGATTTTGAAAATTTGTCATTTTTGACCGTCCCTGTATCTTGATTATTTGGTAACTTTTCAATAAAGTGAAAATGGATTGTTATAGAGTTTTTTACGTAGAATTTAGTGGCGTAGGTAGTTTTTTTCTAAAAAGTTTTGTTTTTAAGTTACGACCCAAACTTATGTTTTTTAAATGGGACACCTATATATTATTTTTTTATCTTATTCCCCTTTCACAGGCTTTTCAAAAATATATAATAGCCATATTTATTTCTTTTAAAAAGGAAAATTTTAACATTTTTTGTAAAATTTATCATTTTTCGTATAGAAGGCTATGCCCGCAAATCAAAACAAAATTAACAACGTCATTTTATTATAACAACTCTATATTAATACATAATAACTAAGCAACATTAAAAGAAAATAACATAATAATTTATTTTTATTATTTAAATTACAAAATTGCTCAATTGGGCTCCGTGTTTCCAAACTTTCACAAAATTTTTGTTTTTTTGGCCTACGAAAACCCAAACTTGATTTTTTAAGTGGGACACCTATTGTTATTTTTTTATCTTTTATTCCCCCTTAACACAGGCTTTTCAAAAATATATAATAGTCCAAAATTTATCTTTTAAAATGGAAAATTTTAACATTTTTTGTACATTTTAAAAAATTTTTTAAAACGCAAAGGCATCCCCAAATCAATGCATCTCGCATTATTCAGGTGTCTATTTTTATTATAACAAATCTTAATTTTAATACAAAAATAAGCAAACATTAAAGGAAAATAACATATTAATTTAGTTTAGTTGTTTATTTAAATTTCAAAAAAATAAGCTCGATCTGACCACTCGACTTTGTGTTCCAAACACAACATTTGTAGGTACCAATTGCAAAAAACTACCCTACGTTCTGCATCACCGGGATGCAAATGCTGGACGAGATGGTATTTGTATGGTCTAAACTTATGTTTTTTTAGTATTAACTGAGTTTTTGATTTTTAACCCCAACCATATCATATATTTTTCTGCATGATATGGATGGTTGTACCGCGACAGAAGCCAAAACATTTATTTCATTTTCTTCCTTGTTTTCCTTGTTGTAAAAATTAGGCCTTAGTTTTTTAAAAGATCCGTGTTCAATGAGATTGGCTTTGATTTTATGAAATATTCTTTTATCAGGTTGATGTCTTTCTGGATACCTACGAAATAATTAGATATGTAACAAAAAGCTAGATAATAATAATGATTAAAACTTTTATATTTATTATGAATATTAATGTTACATATCAATTTTTTTTGTTAATGCTGAATATTAGCAATGTCAAAATCTATTCAAATCATCAGATATGCTCACATTATAATAAAAAAACATCCTATAATATATCATTGTTGAGAAGGCTACTTCTTAACCTATAGGTATATAATATACTATTAAACCTTACCGATTAAAATAAAGCTTCATTAGCTTGGATAAAACAAACATACATATCGTGTTTTTCATAATTCTCATATCTATTATTTTGTGCCATGTGGAACAATTTTTCACAAAAATAATAAAGTAAACTCCCACATAACAAAAACCCAAATCAAACAAATAACAGTAATATTTGACAACAATAACAATCCATAATGGCGCATTTACAGAATTTTGTTTTTGTCATGGCTATCCGTGATTGACCATCGGAAAATGATAAATTTTACAAAAAATGTTAAAATTTTCCTTTTTTAAAAGAAGTAAATATGGACTATTATATATTTTTGAAAGGCTTGTGAAAGGGGGAATAAGATAAAAAAATAATATATAGGGTGTCCCATTTAAAAAACATAAGTTTGGGTCGTAACTCTAAAAACAAAACTTTTAGAAAAACTACCTACGCCACTGAATTCTACGTAAAAAACTCTATAACAATCCATTTTCACTTTATTGAAAAGTACTGTGATAAACGGATTTAAAAAAAATTGTACCTTATGAAAGAAGAATGATTTTATAATAAATAATGTAAAATGTACTCGGTTTGTTATTATTTCATAAATATTTACCAAACATTGCTAAGAATTTATTCTTATTAATTTATTATTAATTAATTTTATTAAGAACAATGTATTAATATCGATATATTGTTATTCATAGTTTTATTTACTTAATGATTATTATTATTATTATTATTATTATTTTACTTATTATTATCTCGGCACCCACACCAGCTTTACCCTGCGCACGCCTATGCAGATGGGCAAAACAATTTTTTATCAAAACGCAAGAAAGATTGTGAAGGAAATTTTCTGGGATCAAGGAACACTTGCTAAGGTCTCATTATAAATAAATAATAAAGAAATGTTAATAACAAACCATTTTTTCAAAAAATATCAATAAATTAATGAGATATTCTCAAAATATTGTGAAAAAACTTTGACCGCTTTTTTCAATATTCTAGAATAATTAGAATGGACCCAAACTCATATGCAATGATAGGTAAGGGTTTTCACATTCCGATGAACTTTGAATGATTAAAAAATGTACATAATTGCCCGAGTAATGGAACAATTCTTCCGCCCCCTTATAAGTGAATCCATAAAGATAGCGGCATTCTAGCGGTAAAGCGGCAGCTAAAATGAGGGGACTTTTGAGTCCCGTTATCTCGAAAACTATCGATTTTTCGAAAAAAATTATAAGGACCATTTTTGTAGACTTCATAGCAATCTTCATAGTTTGTCTAAACAAAAATTCTTCAATTCTTCCATCTCCCATTTATTCTAGTCCTGCAAAATATTGGCGCTCGCAGGATTTTTTTTTCAAGAAAAGCAAATTAAAAAACTTGCGTATAATATACCGGGTGTTGCTCCGCCGAGCGGGACATAGGAAATCCCATGTAAATTTTGAAGTAGTCAAATATTGGCTCCCCTAATTATTTTAGAAAAAAATGCTATTAGGATTTATTGAAGAGCACAATAAGTTCCACCCAAAATGAAAATTTGAGCATTTTTCAACCAACCAGTAAAGAGTAAACTGATTAAATACTTCTGCAACGTAGTATCTCATTATGCACCCTGTACTCTAGAAATCAATAATAAAAGCACCATATCGATTTATCAGTGACAATTTAGATCATTAATGTATAATGTCATTGCCAAAACTGAACAATTTTATACGGGAATTTCAAAAGAATCCTCGCATTTCATTTAGTTTACAGCTAATTCCAACACATGCACTCACAGTTACGCAAGACAATAAAACAAATTTGTCTACATTTAGAAATCAATTTGTGACGAAAATATCAGGATTTAATCAAATGCTCAAATATTCCTCCATTAACTGCCAGACAATAACCCAAACGATTATAAAACTCATTTCTTACGTTGGCTAGTTGGTACATCGATATTCTGGTACATTCAGCGGAAATAGCATTCCTTAGCTGGTCTAAATTTTCATATTTTTTATTGGTATAAAGCTTAGTTTTTAAATGTCCCCATAGAAAAAATCGTTTGGCGAAAGATCCGGAACCTGGCTGGCCAAGATATTGCGTGGTTCGGGCCTATGATGTCGTTATTAAATGCGTTGTTCAAGTATTCGCGCACAGCTCTGGTACTGTGTGCTGGGCAGCCATCCATTTGATACCAAATATCTTGATTTTCACGAGCAAGGTTGTTCAAAGCAGGCAAAATTTGTTCCTCTAAAGTTCCAGAAAGTACTCCGCATTCAAATTTCGGTCAAGGAAAAATGGTCCAAGGATATGGTGGCCGAAAATTCCCGCCAAAACATTAATTTTTTGTGGATATTGAGTCCTTTTCTCAACAAATCGATTTTGGTTTTCGTTACTCCAGTACCGGCAATTTTGAATGTTGGGTTCGTTGTTCAATGTAAAAGTGCATTCGTCAGTAAAGCAAATATTTTGTAAAAACCCTGTCAGTGTTTGTCCTCTCCATCATCTCAAAGCAAAATTCCTGTCGTCGTATTTCGTCTCCGTCTCTTAATTCTGGTGTCTTCACTTGTAAGCGTGGTATTTACATCTTTTAAAATTCGAGATATTGTGGGTGGTTTTTCAGTAATGTCCTTTCAGTTGTCTCGTGCTAATTTTCCTTCAGCCTCCTCTACACAAAGTATCACGTCTAAATCCCTCTCGTTTTGTACAATTTGTCTCTGATTTTCACGTTGATTTTCTTCACATTTGCAATTATTGATTACTGTGCCTGTAGTTTCAAATTTTTTATCGTCCGTTCTATTGTCGATTTACTTGGTATTGGCCTATTGGGAAAATAGGCTGCAAACATGTCCGCTACTCTTCGATAACTATTTCCCTGATAAAACCATTTTATAATAGTGATTTTTTCTTGATTTGAGTAGTTCATTATTTAAAAATGATGTGACATTGATCTGACAACTTGAGAGTAAGAGGTTAAATAATTTTTCTGGTATTTTATTATAAACTTCCAATAATACAGGGCGCGTAAGAAGATAGGAGATTCGTAACTTATTTTAGCATTTATCTCTTAGCTGGCGGACTGAGAAGAGCTGAAATTTGTACACTGGGTAAACTTTCGTGGTCTTTAAAAATCCTTATAATATTTTCTTCTAAAATAATTAGGGGAGCCAATATTGGACCACTTCAAAATTTACATGGGATTCCCTATGTCCCGCTCGACGGAGCAACACCCGGTATAATATAATCTTTGTATGCAGTTTTTATTTTAAAATATGAATGTTTAAATTTTAAAAAGACTAAGTAATGTAAAAAAATGTACGAAATATCAAAATGTTAGGGGGTCACCTCCCTAAAGCCCCTGTGGGCGCCCATGCTGCAAAATGTGTTTTAGCAGTTATTCACTTATTTACCTCCATGGAAATAACTAGGTTGAAACCAACTAAAACCACCGAGACGAAGTTTAGTTCATTTCAATTTAGATTTATGTTTAATACTAGCTTCTTGTATAAAGAAATATTTTAATATTTTAAACTGTCAATTTTTATAGGTATTTTTCATATTGTTATGTAAATTTTTTACAATTTTAACTATATTGTTGTTAATTTATTAAAAATATTATTTAATAATGATTAAATAAAAAAGGCTGTCTTATAGATTGTGAAATTTTTTTCTGCAATAAGTCCCTTATCAGTGTTTTCTAGTTTCGTACACTTCAGAAATTTACCTGAAATATTCTCGTTTTGTACATTGACCAAGAAAGTTTAAAGGTGTATGGAAGCCCAATACTGTAGAACAAAATTGTCCAGGCGTGCAGGGCAGCGGGAATAGGGGGGTTGGCCCCGCGGAGTTTGCGCAATGAATAGTAGGTCAGAGCCGGACTTCCATAATTCTTTGTTACTATCTATAAAGTTGACATCATCAAATGTCAAATTCAAGCATTCACTGTTTTTTTTACTTTTTTGCACAAAATTGTTGGTTATTAAACGATACTACCATAGAATATTTAAAATTATTGTGTAATATTGGATTTTATATCATCTGATATAATATGGAAAGAAGCCTTTCTATTTAAATGGTCGATATTTTTGTGAGTTTTGTATTTTTACCAAAAATCTTTGTAAATAAATAAAAACAAGATTTTTTAAAATAAATTTCAAACATTGTATGATAGTTTCATGTACTTATCACCAATTTTGTGATAAAAGAAGGGCAAGATAGTGTAAATGAGTTTAATCTAATCCTAAGATTCTGGTTGTACATTAAAAAGTTAAAATTTTTATAACTGCTTTTTAGGCATATACTTTTCACTAATAACAAACATTCATGAGACAGAATAACAGTGGTTAAAAATGTTTAGTAACCTTTGGTACCTAGGTATCCATTGTAACAGTATCCGTTAAATATTATGTGTCTACAGTTGATAATGTAAGTTTAAGAAACCAAAAATCTAATTTCTTCTTAAACAAATACAGAAAAAGAAAAAAGGAACTTTAGCATAAAATTGTACTTTCTTTCATTCAATTAGAGGGACCTGTATATATTAAAATTTGCCTGGTCTGCCAGGTAATTAATAATTTTGATCCTTTAAAAGAATGTACTAAATTATTAAATGAAATAAAAGTACCTAAATGTTAACCTTATTTCTTTTTAATAATCCACAAAAATACACAAACATTGTGGAAATCATCTAAAAGATAGTTAAGATTGTCTTACTTTTATCACTGCTATTTACTATGAAATTTTCATTATTTTATTATCCATAATTGATATATTATAGCATTACGTCATAAGAAGCACCTAATTTAAATATAAGAAATGCTTACCTAAAGTAAAAAATGCCGCGTATGTTACCCTTGGATTTGCCAGACAAAACCATACAACCTCTAATCATTTTGTTACGATATTATAAGTAACAAAAAATAAACACAAAATTATAGTTACAATTTAATAAACACTAATCACTAAATAAGAAGGTTTTTATTAATCCAAAAAACTTCTGCAACCACAAAATATAGGTACTCACACAAAGCAAAACAATGGGCGCAAAGGGCACAAACCACAACGAAAATGACGAATGATGAGACGACGACGGTTGACGATACAGCGCGGATATAGTTTCATACGCGCCGCGCGCGCCCTTGCACCAAAAACCTTAGACAACCTAAGACCATTACGGCCCTCATAAAAGTATAATGTGTTGCCTAACTACACACTGATTTATCAGTGTGTAAGTAGGGAACACATTAAATTATTTCGTGGAATTTTGTTATTGCGCAGAATCAGCGGGGCCAACTCTGACAGTTATTTTCATACTGGGCTGGATATTTTTTGATCGAATGGGCCATAACATTGGGCTTCCATACAACTTTAAACTTCCTTGACACTGACTTATTTAATCCATTTTTTGCTTCTCGTTTCGTGCCCCGACCATTGTGACGGCCCAAATAAATACTATATTAAAAATTATTAAAATTTTGTTAATAACTTCAACATATGGATAATTTAGACAAATTAAAAAGCCCTTAGTTCTGGTTAGTTAAAGCGGCTTTTTATTTTCCCCAATTTTATTTTAGACGTAATAAATCACTAAAAGTAGGAACAGTAAACTTTTCCGTATCTCAAATTTTCGAGATCCCAATTTTGAGAATCGAATTTGAGACACCCTGTACAAGGTAAAACATCACGAAGACGAGTTACCTAAAATCCGCAAATCTCAAATTCAAGATGATAAAAAAATCGATTAATAAAAAGCAAATAAAATAAAAAACTGAAAAGTGGACAAATTTATCCCTATCTCAAAAATGAACCCCATAAAATGGTAGCTCTTTGCGATTTTTACATATTTTAGGATCAATTAAACATATAAAACAATAAAACTCCTTTAACGTCGAGGTGTCTTTTGCCCCTTTTCTTTGACATAGTCAATAGCCCATTATACAGGGTGGCCCACCACATTCGCCTCGGTTTTTCTACGAGAAATGAAAAGAGTTGGGAAAAAACTTTTAGCACAGTCATATGTTGGTCTGTGGGGAGCATATTTTAAAATTATTTTGAAATATACAGGGTGACCCAAAAAGAAGTACATATCAAAGTTATATTTTTTCTTATGGAACACCTTTATTTTTTAGATACTATAGACCAAATAAAGGTAAGTTATTGTTATAATTCCCATACCTAAAACTGACCGTTTCTGAGAAATTTGGAGAAATAAAAAAATACAGACCATATTTTAAAAATTGTTTACACCCTGTAACATATAAAGAGCTGCTCGTCATTAAATTTACTGCTTAGCTTAAGGGTTTAAGTTAACTATTACATAAAAGTTTTACCTCAATATTATACAGAGTGGTGAAAAAATTGCCTCAAAGTTTGGATATACATTTTATTAAATAACTTCCTAAAGTTAAATGGAACACCCTATATTTAGTGGCCTATTTTGACGCAGAACTAGATTCCCTTTAAAACTATATTAGGGTTTCCTACACCTATCTCTTCTGCTTTTTATGCAAAGTTTAAACTTGAATAATTTCTTTATCTTAAAATGAAACACCCTGTACTTTAATTAAAAACCTTTTATTAGACCGTAGATTCGCTAAAAGCACAAATTTAAATTTTTAAAAATAAGATGTATCTGAAGCAAAATGCATTTCTAAAATATTAAAGCATTCTTTAAAATGAGAATGAAAATATAGTAAAAGGTACACCTATCTTATTGTTGGGACGAAATATGTTAAAATGCCCTTGTTTCCTAGCAAATGTATTGGACTTTATGGTAAATTAAATCCCAAAATAATATTATAATGGGGTCAATAAATACATACGTTTCAATATGACTGTCACCAAAGGTACGATTATATTTATATTTTTTCAATAATAGTAGGCTTTGACCTAGATGACGTTAATTATTATTTGCAAACAAAAATATTTGACAGTGACACTTGTTAATCAAACGATTATCATAGATTAAGCTACGAGTAGTTTAAAATTATAATCGTTTTGAATGATTGTTTCATTTTAATTAGTTAAAATAAGAAAGATGAAATGATTTTGGTAATCGGTGAGTGTCAAGAAATATTTTTATTTGCATTAAAAGTATATGCCCAAACGTATTCTAACAGGCGTCATCCTATACAGTACAGGGTGTTCCATTTTTAAGATAAAGAAATAAATCATGAGTCAAATATAAAAACGTTTTTTGCATAAAAAGTAAAAAAGATAGGTATAGGGAACCCTAATATAGTTTTAAAGGAAATCTAGTTCTTCGTCAAAATAGGCCACTAAATATAGGGTGTTCCATTTAACTTTAGGAAGTTATTAAAAATGTATATCCAAACTTTAGGCAATTTTTCACCACTCTGATAATATTGAGTAAACTTTTATGTAATAGTTAACTTAAACCCTTAACTGAGTAAATTTAATACGAGCAGCTCTTTATTTTCAGGGTGTAAAAATTTTTAAAATATGGTCTGTATTTTTATTTCTCCAAATTTCTCAGAAACGGTCAGTTTTAGGTATGGAATTATAACAATAACTTACTTTTTTGGTCTATAGTATCTAAAAATAAAAAAAAATAGTGTTCCATAAGAAAAAATATAACTTTGAATTACTTCTTTTTTAGTCACCCTGTATATTTTAAAATAATTTTAAAATACGCTCCCCACAGAAACATATGACTGTGCTAAAAGTTTTCCCAACTCTTTTCATTTTCTGAAAACCGAGGCAATGTGGTTCATGTACTGATCAGTTAAGGGTAGACAGCCATCTCTAAGATATTTCGTATAGATTTGAGAAAAAAATCGTTATAAAGTCGCCAAGAATTGCTGGAAATTATTTTCGAGTTGTCAAACGTCCGCTAGGCGTAAAATCAACACCAGTAGAAAAATGGGATTTTTATAGAATTTTGTCTAAGTAAAGTATATCGATGATATCATTTTCATATTTACTGATTTCCCTACATTTTTTGTCTAAACGTTTTGTTCTATCTATCAAAATAAAGCGGTGGGGGAAGTTCAATTGTTTTTTTAAACAAACCAAGATTTCTCCCGTTTCTTTTGACCGATTTTAGCAAACTTGGGCTCATATGAAAGAGCATAATTTGCACTACAAAACGCTTATTTGGTTTTGAATTATTGACTTTTGCTGTCGCCGCTAGATGGCGTTAACTGAAATGGTAGCAAATTTTTGAGTTTTTTTCAAAAAAACAAATGTAATGGTATATTAATTTTTATATTTTTTAAAAGAGATAAATTTCTCTATAATTTAATGAAAAGAATTTATTATCTACCTTTTTTTGAACCGTTGATATTGACCAAAATATAATTTTATTACATTAAAAAATGGCACGCCACTGTTTTTTATCAAAATAAAAATTAGTTTTGTAATCGCTTATTAGTTGCTAACAAAAAGAACCTCCTGACTTTTTCGTTGGACAAACGGTTTTGGATTAAAAAAATAAAATATGTTTATATACTGTTTACAATAATAATTATAAGGTAACAGTATGTAAACCTATTTTTTAATCCCAAAAACCTTTGTCTACGAAAAGTCAAGAGTTTTTTGTTAGCACAATATTAAAAAACTGATTTTTTTTTGATAAAAAACAGTGGCGTATTTTTAATGTAATAAAATTATATTTTGGTAATATCAACAAAAAGGTATAATAATTTTTCATAAATTATAGAAAATCCTCTTTTAAAATATATAAAAATTAATATACCAAATTTCATTTGTTTTTAACTCAAAAATTTGCAATTTCTTAAACCCCTTTTTGGCGACAAAAAGTCAAAATTCAAAACAATAAGCTTTTTTAGTAAATTTTCTTTATTTACTAATTTAAAATCGGCAAAAAAAAAGGTTTGTTTAAAAAACGGAACTTCCCACCCATTTTGATAGACAAAACGTTTTTGAAAAAGAGGGAAATGGTCGAATATAAATGATATATCGTATACTTCATTTGACAAAATTCTATAAAAATCAATTTTTTTCTCGGTGGTTGTTACGCCTCTACGGACGTTTGACAACTCAAAATAAATTCAGCAATTTCTCTTGGGACTTTTATTACGATTTTTTCTCAAATCTATACGATAATATGGCCGCTCGCTACCCTTAACTGATCACCCTGTACATATAATGAAAAAAATAAACATTTACTATGAGGAGTATTTAAACATCAGATCTGTTTAACGTTATATTTATATTAAAACTAAAATTTGAGCTTTTTAAAATTTTATTTATTTTTACTAAGCCTGGAAGCGCTACACACTAATTAAACCTTGCCTGCAAAAGTAAAACAGTATATATGCTCTTATTACGTTCTGTGTTTGTTCAGCTTATTGTAACAACCTCAGTCTATTCTATTTTCTGCTATTTTTACGTTTGTTTTATCTGTTTTTGTTTCGAAGTTATGAAAAGGTCATAAGGTATAAGTGCACTCAAATTTAGCTTTGCGATGTAGCAAAATAATTTTTAGTTTTTTTTTTTTTCGAATACCTGTGCAACATAATCTATAATAAATATAAACCTAAACGCATATTTCGTTTTACTCTAACTTACAAGAAAATATTATTTATTTTCTTAAAAATGTTATGGTTCCAATAACACTAAAATCTTGGGCTCCCATAGTCTTTATTTCTTAATTAACACACAACGTTTCGGTTAAGTGATGTATCTCCAACCTTTTCAGGTGATAACTAAAAGCTATTCTTAAAAGCTACAACTTCTATACTATCCATTCTTCACCGAAGCTTGACCAATTTTTCACGGTTCAACAACAGCTGTCAGATATTCGGAATGTCAATACTAGACTAAATACATTTTTGTTGTTTACAATTACTACACCTTCTTTAATTTTTTTTTCTTCCAGTGGGTTTCTTTATGAATAAGCGTGTTGGGCAATCCCTGACTTCGACGTTTCACCTTGTTCCGTATGTTTTTTGTGTTCTTTAACTCTAATTTCGGAGGTCTTTTTGTTTCCCCGATGTACACATCACCACATTCACAGTCATTATCTGAAACATTGTTGTCCGGACTCGTCTTAGTAAGAATACTTCTTAGAGTGGTTTGGGATTTAAATGCCGTTTTAATATTATACTTATCTGCGAATCTTTTCAGAAGTTCTTTTAATATGGAGAATTGTCATAAACATTGGGTCCTGTGAAGTATTGTTTCAATAAGAGTTTTTTGTCTTATTTTGATATTTGTCGATTGTTTCATTAACCAGCTTCTTACTGCGGCAGTTCTGCTTAAGATCTCCAGTTATATTAGTCATATCCATCTTGCAGCGATTCCTTACTGTTACATTAGAATTCTGCCGTTGCTGAACCGTGAAAAATCGGTGAAGCTTCGAACTAACGGTGGTATACAGGTGTCCCATAAGGTTCTTCGGCGATATATTGAGAACCTTTATCCTAGCTTTCGGAAAAAATATTTATAATAAAATCGCTTCAGAAAATGCTGGAAATTATTTTAAAGTTTTACCCTCCCCTAGGGGCGAAAAACCCAGGAACAAAATTAAAAAAACGGTTTTTAAAAAATATGTCTATTAAAAAGGGAAGTTAAAGGTGTATGGAAGCCCAATGCTATGGCCCATTCGATCAAAAATGTCCAGCCCAGTATGAAATTAACTTCAGAGTTGGCCCGCCTTTTTGGGCAAACAAAATTTTTCAAAATTTTTTTAATGTGTTGTTTACTTACACTGATAAATCAGTGTATAGTTGGAACACATTTTTTTTATGAAACCTATTAGTTTCGATTGTTTTGCTTTTGTGATTTTTTTGTTTGCAGAAGCTTTTTGGATTGATAAAAACCTTCTTTTTTTTTATGATCAGTGTTTATTAAATTGTGTCTAATTTTGTGTTTATTGTTTGTTACTTATAATATCGTAACAAAAAAGACTAGAGGTTGTATGGTTTTGTCTACAAATGTAAGGGAAATACCCGGCATTTTTTACTTTAGGTAAGTATTTCTTATATTTAAATTAGGGGCTTTATGAGGCGTAACGTTAGGTAACCGAATAAATAATAATATATCAATTATGAATAATAGAAAATAAAAAATTTCATAGAAATAGCAGTGAGAAAAGTAAGGCACTAACTATCTTTAGATGACTTCCAATGTTTTATTTCTGTGGATTATTAAAAGAAATAAGGTTTACATTAAGGGACTTTATTTGATTATAATTTATACATTCTTTTTAAAAGGGTCAAAATTATTTAAATTTCTGGGCTGACCAGGCAAATTAAATATATACAGGTCCCTCTAATTCAATGAAAGAAGTACAATTTTTTTGTTAAAGTTCCTTTTTTCTTTTTCTGTATTTGTTTAAAAGAAATTAGATTTTGGTTTCTAAACTTACATTATCAACTTTTAAGCCCCGACATACTGTAGACATATATTTAAGATTAACGGTTTTTCTGTTACAATGGGGTAAAAAGGTACCAAAGGGGTTAAACATTTTTAACCATCACTGTTATTCTGTCTCATGAATGTTTGTTATTAGTGGGAACTATATGCCTAAAAGCAGTTATAAAAATTTCACTTTTAATGTAACCACAACTTAGGATTAGATTTTAAACCCATTTACACTATCTTACCCTTCTTTTATCACAAAATTGGATAAGCATGAAACTATCCCTACAATGTTTGAAATTTATTAAAAAAATCTGTTTTTTTTATTTACAAAGATTTTTGGTAAAAAAACAAAACTCCCAAAATATCGACCATTTAAATAGAAGGCTGTAAAGCATCTATTCTTTCCATATTATATCGATGATATAAAATCCAATATTACACAATAATTTTAAATATTCTATGGTAGAATCGTTTAATAACAATTTTGTGCAACAATAAAAAAAGTGAATGCTTAAATTTGACATTTGATGATGTCAACCTTATAGATAGTAACAAAAGAATTATGGAAGTCCGGTCGACCCTACTATTCATTGGGCAACCCCGGGGGCCAACCCCTTTTTTTCCCCTGCCCTGCACGCCTGGACAATCTTGTTCTCAGTATTGGGCTTCCACCTTTAAACTCCTTGCATATTAACTTATGTCGTTAATAATTTTTTTAAAAATGTAAAATAAGGGAAATTTTTTTTTTGGGCGTTTTTCCCTAAACCGTCAAATATGAGGAGAAAGAGCGAATATATTCGAAAAATTTGAATAACTTGTTTCGGCTTAACCGATTTTTTTATAAACTAGGTTTGGTTAAGGGCTTTACCAGGGCTAAGATAAAATAGTATAATAAATTTATTTTTTTTTTTTATACCCAGAGACTGATTTGTCAACAGTTATAAATATTTTTTAAAAAATTTAAATAATGGTATTATTTTATGCAAAAAAAGGGTAAAAAAAAAAAACTGGTGAAAAACCAATTTGATATCATGATTAGTTCCCCGATTATTGAAAAACTTCATTATCATCAATTTTTTTAAGCTGACAGATAAACAACGTTTTAATCGAGAGTTATAACAAGAAAACCCTTTGTTTTCTGCAAATATTAAATATCAATATAATATTCTTATAATTTATTTAATCAATATATAAAATTCATAATTACACGGCTCGTGGATAATAATTGCCAAATTATCTACGGGCTTTAATTAACCTTCATTGTGCTGAATAGGGGTGCGAGTAACATCATTTTAACGAAACGTTGTGTAAAATTTAAAGAAATAAAACAATTGAAGTTCCAGGTTTTTATTTTTTTTTATTTTGTGACAATTCCGAATATAAGATATTTAATTTTGCCATTGGTCGAGTTATTGCTTTTAATATTAATTTTATATATTAAACTTGTATGGTAATACAGTACCTATATATTTATACTATTTTCTCTTTTAAAATTGATAATTAAAGTACCAAAGAAATTATCTATCTTGTCATCTCTATAGAAACAATAATTGTCAAAAGTATTAGGAATAAATATATACTTTTTATGTAGCCTATTAAGTATACAGACAGGGGCACCCTACTATACTTCAAGTCCCAAAAATTTTTGTCAATGACGCATCTGCTTTAGAGGCCCGGGTTGTGGGGGTTAGGAATCAATTCCAGTGGCGTATCATTTTAGAAAATAAATGATTAATTTCGTCAAAAATGGTTTTTTTTACAAGCAAAACTTATTTTTCAATTTTCATCACTTTTTTAAAATTTTAAAACCTATATTATTTTGTATTATTCGATTATGAAAATTAATTTTTTTTCTTAATTTGACACCTCCTATTTTGGGGGTCATAGAACAAATTTGAGTTTTGGATTTTTCAACGTTTTTCCCAAAAAAAAAACATATTTTTCTTTAATTTTACTTTCTATTTTTTTTTTTGCTACATGAAAAAAAAAAAAATAAAATTTTAGTCTTAACATAAATTAAAAAGATGTAAAGCAGAACGATAGACAATCCAAGTTAAACCCATGCCAATTCACCACCGATCTTCACCTCAATATTAAAAAACGATATTCACACGCAATTTCATCAAAATATCCAATTTTATAAGGAAAACGAAAAACCTTCCCAGATCATCAGCTTGTAGAATCCCAAAAACTATTTCGGTCTTCCGGGGTTTCCCTATTTAGGATTTCCATATCAGAATTTTTGATCAAAATTGGGTCGGCGAACAAGGTTCCTACCTTATAAAATGTCATTAAAAAAACCTACAACCTGGTAACAGGTCAACATTTTTTAAAATTTTGAGTTGAATTGACGTAAACGTTTTACCTACTTTTTATTGGAAATTTAAAGGTTTTTTTCCTTTTCTTTTAAGTTTTTTTTTAATATTAACATAGTATGAGTTTTTTTAAAAATGTTTTGTGCAAATGGCAGAATTTAAAGGAATATGTCGAAATGGAATTAAACAATTCAATTATTATTTATTTTTTTAAAACTATAGATGCAGCCAAAAAACAGCCTCTTTATTCATGTTTAACAATCGAAAAGTAAAAGTGTGCAAAAATAGCGAAAAATCGCATTTTCCAGATCCGCATTACTAATATGATTTTTTTTCTTTTAAAACTCTGAATACCTTACGCAATTAACTTTAGTTCAATATCTCTCAGCATCCAAAGTGGTTAGTTTGGATTTCGTCCCGAATCCCATGGTAAAAAATTTTTAACCATTATTCGTTCTTTTAACATTAACTGAAATTTATAGCGGATAACTAGTTAAAGGTTGGTTAATATTCATAGTTTAAGAATTAAGCACTTAACAACACTAAATTTTATATACATATATACACTAAATAAGATAAACTATTTATAAATTTCAAAACAATATCATATACCAAATTATTAGAAATTAAAATTTTTAAAAAATCCCTGTATAGCAATTAAAATTTTAAAAACTTACAAAATCTGTCCATAATCAATAATAACGAAAAAAAATAAATGACAGCACAAAAACCCCTGTCATACGCTTATTTAATTTTCTTCGTTAAATAAGGAATGTGTTGCCACTTATTGTCTTCCGATAAATGATTTCAATATATTGGTTTTTTTCGGTGCAATCGCTGGCTGGTGATTTATTTTTTGAATTAGACAACGTGGCGATGAAACTTTTGGCCACTGTTATTTGAGCGAAAGGACTTATAGGGTTAAAAAATAATTTATTTGGTGTTTAGATTTTTATTAAAAGCTTCGTTTTGGGTGGCCGGTATTAAATGAGTCACTGACAGAAATTTTGGACTTAGGTATAGGTATTAGGCGATGGACCGGACGATTGCGATTACCCTCAAACACTGCAGCCGGGTTGCGCGACCAACCGGCGCGCTTTCGTTCAATCCTCAGTAACTTTGTAACCAGCGGACGGGTTGAATGTACTGCCGTATTTCATGTTTTTCATAATTATTTACGCATATAGGAGATAAAATTCGCTATTGCTTATCAGAGTTTTTTCAATTAAAACAATAATAAAATTATTGTTTCGATTCTAAGGAAAGAAAACATGTTATTCTAAAAATCCAACTAAAAACTAAAAAATAATTCTACATAAAAAAATTAAGTAAAAAAAAAAATCTAAATTAATTAATTAATGAAGAAGTAATCAAACAATCCACCGCCTTCCGCTAACAATGTCCTAAGGATCATAGAAACTTCTTCGAACATTGTTTAACATCACAGGTGTAATTGTTTGAAAAACATTGCGAATTTTACCACTTCATCAAGATTCATAGCGCGATTATCCCGAAACCATAAATTTTGGATTTTGCATAACCCCAAAGAAAATAATCGTTAGGAGCCAGATCAGGAGAGCGAGCGAGCCACGGTATTAGCTCTCAATCCAGCAATAAGACGGTTTGGAAAAGTATTATTTAAATAATCCAAAACCAAACGTGTATTATGTGCTGGACAGTCATCTTGTTAAAACCACACTTTATTAAATCGAGGACCTGCCAATTGTCTAATTTCTGGAACCATTTGCTGTTGCAAAAGATCCAAATATTTTTGACCAGTTAAGTTACCATCAATGAAGTAAGGCCCAATAACATGTTCCCCGCTACAGAAATTTACCTTTTGAGGACGCTGAGTTCTAAGTTCAAAATACTATGTAAATTTTCCTGAAACCAATAACGGGTGTGAGTGGGATTATGCCTACCATGGAGTGGAAATGTGGACTCATCAGTAAAGACAATGTTTCGAATAAAATCTTCATTTTCTTTCCTTATTCATCATGTTTTCACAAAACTCATTCTCCTGATATTGTCCTCAGGATAAATTTCTTTTTTTGAACTTTGTATGAACGATACTTATTTTGTTTTTTAAAATTCTCCTCACCGTTCTTGTACTTAAATCAACCTCATCCGCAAGCGCACGTGTTGACAAAGTTGGATTTTCATTAATTAATGCCAACAAATTATCCTCATTAACTTCTTGGACGTTTTGTATTTTATGGTTTCTGGGAGAAACGCACCCGTATTTTTGGAAATTATTTATAATTCTTGAAATAGTAGTAATTGCAGGGTGTGGCCTATTAGGATAATTCTCAGCAAATATATATTTTTACCCGCTGTAAAGATTTACCCCCATAATAACACTGAACAATTTTAACTTTTCCTCAATTTGATAAATATCCATTTTAGGTTTTAAATGTTAAATTTTTAAAACACGTGTTTTACCTTAAATTCAGAAATAATTTATACATTTATAATTCAAACAAACTGAAAATTGTGTTACTTTGTTGTTTCTTACTGAACAAAAAAGAATGCATACACAAATAGCGGACGATTGCAGATTCGTCCGGTCCATTGCTATATACCTAGTAGGGTGCCCCTGTCTGTATAGTTTTTATCAGAGGTAAATCAGTACAGGGTGTCCCATTTTCAACACTTTTATAGGGTCTCTTCGTAATTGTTAGGGTTATCCATAGATAACTTACCTTTAGATATCGCTAATCGTATTTATGACACAGAAGTGTACGGAGACAGGTAAAAAAGTTATCAGACCAAACCTTGTTTTTTTTATGGAACACCCTGTATATTTAAGCCTAAAAAGACTCGTAAGACAATGTATCTTTACAATAATAGTTAAGTGTCTGCTCCCAATAACTGCGTAGTTTTAGATGGTCCTAAACCATTCTGTGACGTATGTGGGTATTTTCCACAACCCTCTTTTTAAAGTATATACCTGATATTGTAAAACTCAGTTGGAAACTACAGTTTTTGGGGGTGGATAAACATAAAAATATTGACTAGAAAATGGTTTATTAATTTATTTAGGTAATAAACAAATCTACAGAATATAAATAAATTAATTTTTATTACTGACCGCCTCCTTGTCCCTCTGGATTGCTAGCTGATGATATTACCATTACTATTACAACAGGTACAATGTACATCCACTAAAAAAATATTGTTACAGGTACATTTTATTAAAATAACACATAACACATAAGAAAAAAAATATATTTTTTTCTATAATTTTTCAAATTTTCTTTTTTTTTAAGTCTTTTTATTTTCGTTTATGTACGTTAAAAGTTAATAAATTTTATAAAATAAATAGATAATTCAAAAAAATAGAGCCTAAGAAAAAGAATATAACGCATACGAAAGCTCGGCAAGTTAAAAAATATAATATTTATATATTTTTTTTATTTATTTAATTAACTAATCACGAAATTTCTAAAACAACTTAACCTATAAAGATGAAATTTGGCACAAGGGTAGATTATGAGTAGGGGACGTCAGCTAAGAAACGGTGTTAGGAACTCCCCCTCTTAAGGGATAGAATGGGGGGGGGTGAAAGGTTATATCAAACTTTGTTATTTCTGGACTTAGAAGTATATTAATTGGTATATAGGCTGTTAATTGCGAAAAAAAATGATTTGTTTTAATATTTTTGAAGTACAATCTCTGGGGGGGGGAAGTTTGTATGTATGTCGTCATTTTTGAAGTTGTAAATACGGGAGTTAGTACTTAGGCTTCTCATTATTCAGAAAAATAGATGACATCAGAAAGAAATGATTTTATGAAACTCCCCCAAAATGGGTAAAATGGGACATGAAAGTTTATGTTTATATGAAACTTTGTCATTTCTGGACTTGGAAGTATGAAAACTGATATGTAGGCTAGTGATTACGATTAAAAATAATGTTTTATTTTTTTTTTTTGGGGGGGGCAATATCCCGCAAGAACGGGAAAAACAAAACAGCCAAAATTGTGTAGTCCAGGCGGGCGAAATGTTAGTACTTTTATTTATAATTTTCAACAATTCCATTTCCTTTTTTAGCACAAGAACCAAGACTTATAAAAGCTTTTTCCAGTTTTATTTTTACTAATATTACCATCAATTAAATAAAAAACAAGGCAAATATTAACTAAATCCATGTTAAAGTTACAATCTGCATCCTTTTTGCATCAATGGCTGCACAAGTCACAATAAATTTGCCATCGCTGCCTGTTTTATGAAAACTAAATGCGTACAAGCGACATTTCCTGGACATTCAATACATTTTTATTGGTTTTAGTTGTAGATTATAAAATATTATTTTACGCCACTCATGGCTGTATTTTTTTCGAAGTAGTGGCTGACGTTACAGATATTATTTTCGTCTTGTAGTAATTAATAATAAAGAAGTTTTTTATGCTTGCGAATTTATTGGTAAACATATTTAAAAATAGTCTTGTTAAAAATTCAGCGACAAAACTTAGTAAAAAAAATTATCATTGGAAAAGAGTGTTTCTAAAAAATAGTAATTTTTTTAATAATAATTAAGTACTTACATATTTAGCTAAGAATGATCTATTATCCTTTATTTCTCCTTTTTCTTTGGCCTCTCTCTCCCTTTCTAATTTTTGTACATAAGATGCAGTATCAGGTCTAAAAAAAAGAGTCACTTATTTATAGATGATACCAATACTCTTCTGTCAATCAATATCAGTTAATGTAATGGCCACATAATTTCGGGGTGTCCTAAGATGAGGCTATCTCCACCACAAATGAACCTTTTTTCAGTTCTTTGAAAAAAAAGCCACTCCTTATAAAAATTTTCGGTTCTTTTAAAAGTAAAGTTCAAGTTGAGAATTTTTTTTTAATACACAAAGCTTAAAACCTCTTTAGACTACAGCTACAAGCTTAATTTAGACACAACAGCGTCGATGTCAATACAACCACAAAGAGACGATACGTCTATTCCTATGAAACACACCAGAGAAATACACTCAAAACTCTCCTTTGCCAGTTTTCTTTGACACAAGATACAATATGTCATAAGGAAAAAATGTTTTACAACAAACTACCTATGGCAGTTACCAGCATTGAAGGGAATTTAAAAGGAAACTGAGAAATTACCTAGGACGATGCGCCCATTACAACTACGAGGAGTTCCTAAGCAAAACTATTGTACCTGATGATTTTATTATGTAGTTTGTCTTGAGTGTGCTGCAGCGCTACATGTTCATTTAATTTGTGTTTCAATGCAGTTTAAAGTAAACATTTTTATGAAGAATGACTTGAAAACCTAAAAAATAGCTCATTTTGTGGTATAACCTGAGAACAATCTGCATAAAATAAAACAAACCCACACTTAAACAATAAGTAACTCTAGGTTATTTTATATGTCACATATCAAGTATTCTACAAAACTTTAAGATAAGGTATGTATTTTAAAACCTACATTGCTCCTGTTTCTGTATGCCTAACATAAACATTGGTGGTAAACTCTTGTAAATTTTCGATAGGAACATCTGCACCTTCACATGTTGACTTAGAAGCTATAACTGACGTAACTCCGATAACTCTTCCCATGTAATCCAGAGAAACAGACAGCTTGTCATCAAGTTCTGATTCAGCTAGCATGCACTAAAAATACATTAGTTTAATAATATTTGATTATAAGTATTTAAGAAGTGGAGATGCCATGCCATACTTACTGCTTTTACTGAAGAAATAAATGATCTCTCAGACCCGTCATTAGCCACCACAACAGCCCGAATTCTATAATCATCATTTTCTTTGGCTAATTTCTAAAAAGTTACAATAAATATATTAAAAAAAAATGTAATTGACCATCAGCCAGCTGTAGAAAAAATAGACCAATAGTATCCAGTATGCCCTTTTAACCATTATACCCTTTTAAATGGTGAATACAGCACTGATTTTTACAGAATGACTGCAATTAATTAAATAGAAAATAGACCTCTATAAAGTGCAAAAGAATTTAATAATAATGTTGATTATAAATTGTTCTAAGATGGCTATTATTTAAACTTTCTAGATCTATTTTCTAATTCTAACCAAAACTAACCGCAGTTATACTGTAAAACCTATAAATAAATAATCAACAGATAGTCAATATTTACTATTTTTTTGAAAATTTGAAACTTGGCATGAGGGTTTGTCAGATTGGTCTCTTTAAAAAGTTATCTTACATTTTTTCTGTAAAATGTACAGAGGAGTCAATAATTAACCCCCTAAAAATTTACATGGGATACAAAAATAAATATAGTGACTACTTTTATACCTGTATATCTTTTCTATCCTGAGTTGTCAATGGTTTTTGGTTTACAATGGCTTGTCCAAGACGTAAGCTATGTATTGTAATGTTACCTCTTTCTTTATAAATTGGATTTGGACCGCCGTTAAGGGCGTGTTCTAACTTAATTATTACTGACCCATCGTATTCTAAATTACTCTAAAAAAATATCAAGATTAATAAAATAGATCAGTTTTCACAAATAAAAATTTAACATGCAAGTGATTTACCGATTTAACAGGACTAAAGTTTAGTAGTAGGACTGTGGTCAAAAAATAGAATAGCATATTCACTGGAAATATTACTTTAAATATGTTTAATAAAATAATCTTTTAAATTTTAGAAAAACTTTTAAAATTCCGATATTCAATAGTCAATACAAATTTAAGGTTATAATTTAATTTACATTAAAGAATAAAAATTTCTGTTTTTCACATCCGTATCTAAAAATTTAAAAATCGGTTATACCTACATGTGTAATGTTATTTTTTCTTCGAGCATATGTCTACTAGAGCAACCTTGCCGCTTGGCCCAATGGGGTAACGATGTTTCCACGAATCATTTTTCTCTCTTATAGTACCGCATTGGGTAATTGTTTACAAAACGGTTTTCTGCTATTTTATTATTAAATGGTTAATTTTGGTATACACACCTTCTGTTATTTATTAGGAATTAGAATTTACGTGCGCACAAACAAAAAATTGTGTATTTTTTTAAATTTTAGGGAAAAAAACAATCTTAGGGGTTCACAGTGCTGCCAGATTGAATCAATTTGAGCCATCAAATTTTTAACATTCTGTCTGAAATATATTTGGGGTAAATAAAAAGCTGCTTTGCTAACCAGAACTAACCATGACCGACTAGTAAGAGTTTTGAATTTTACTAAAAGGTCGGTCATGGTTAGTTCTGTTGCTAAAGCGGCTTTATTTTACCCAATTATATTTCAGACATTAAACATGGGGAAAAAACCCCTATTTGGCAACACTGCACGGTTAACCAAAAATAATTTCTTGCTGTTTCTTGTCATAAGGGACTCCCCTTATGACATTATATGAAAAATCAATAGATTATTTTAAATTTTAAAATCGAAATAAAAAATATTAAAACACATAATTTCTCTTCTGCACCTGTATATTTGCAATCCTTGAGGACACTAGAATACGACTATATAAAAATTTTGCCATTTAATCCAAAAATAGCAGAAAACCGTTTTGTAAACAATTACCCCATTGGTTAACTCTCTTAACTCAAAACCAATCTAACCCAAATCTGTAAGCTGATTGATCAGCAGAGTATATACACTTCCTCGCCAACCAATCAGAACAAGCATGGGTGAGAGAAACTATTCTTTTTTTCTCTTTCGTAATCTTGTTCATACTGTCGAGCCCCAAGGCTGCCTCTAGAAGGTATATGCTCGAGGGGAAATACACAATGCGGTTAGTTTTGGTTAGTAAATATTTTCGGAATATAAGATAATGATACTAAAAACCGCATAGATTCTTTTATGTCAATGTCACCGCAACGTGTTTTCTTTTTAGGTTAGGTTTTTTGGGGCAACTAAAACAATAATTTGTTTTTTAAATAACTTAGTTTTTAATGTTTTATTTTGTAAAGAACTGATACCGGCTTTTCAAAATGCAGCACGATGATGTGAGTTACATTTTCCTTTTATTATAAAAGTTGCTTAACATTAATTACTTTTAGGTTGTTTGGAGTATCATCAACAAGTCCTTCTGTTCCTACAAAATAAAGTAAGTTATATCCCATACACTTTCTTAGTTAATAAATCTGTAATAAGTTACGTCTGAAGTAATGTGTCTAAATTTTCATTTATATAATTTTTAGTACAAAGACCCAAAAAATGTGCCGTAATGAATACAACCTTACCGGCTTATGCAATAGATCATCATGCCCTCTAGCTAATAGTAGATATGCTACCATAAGAGAGGAAAAAGGTATTATTTACCTTTATATGAAAACGGCTGAAAGGTAGGTGGAAATATTGTCCTATTAAGCATTTTAAAATTAAAATATATAAAGCACAAGTAGGGTCCGGTGTCGTTTAGCTCCATTCGATTTGAAAAAATAAAGGTAATTTTTTACTTACCGGGCCCACGGCCGATTTTATTGAAATTTTGTATACTGGGGTTTTTGGGGCGCAAATTTTGTCGGACACTTTTAGTTTTTATGTTATAACGCCCCACTCGGACCTAACCTCAAAATTGTACAAACTTTCCTAAAATTCCTCCTTCTTAAAACTGTTTACAGCCAAAATTGAAGATTTTATGGAAATACACCTATTATTTTATAGAAAAATTTGATTTCACGTTCATTTAACAAATATTTTTAATAAAAAATAGCACAACAAAAATATTATTTTTACTTTTAAAAATGTCAACAAAATTGTCTAGTGATTTTAGACAGTTTTATGTTGGTACGCCAGGCACCCAAGAAACAATTTAAATTTATAAAGTAGGCCATTCAATTGTTTCGCGAGTGTCAACGTACAAATATTAAATTGACATTTTTAATAAAATAATATTTTGTTGTTCAAATTTTTTATTAAGTTTTTTTTGTTAAATAAAAGGAAATAAATTTATCTTATAAATTAAAAAAGTGTATTTCCATAAAATCTTCTATTTTAATATGAGAAAATTTAAAAAAATTTGCGTTTTAAGGTTAGGCCCGAGTGGGGTTTTTAATAAAAATTAAAGTTTCGGCAAAATTTGACTTCAATTCGTGATCAGTCCCCAAAAAACCCCAGTATACAAAATTTCAATAAAAGGCGTGGGCCCGGGTAATTTACCAAAAAAAATTCCCAAGAAAAAAAGAAACATTTTGTTTAGTAGATTTCCAGAAGAAAGAATCCGAAAAAATGCATTTTTGCAGAGAAAAATGTAATAAAAGTCAAAAAAAACACTATGTTTTTTAGGTTAAAAAAAAGGCCAGAATTTGGGGCGTCAGATCAAAAAAAATTGTTCGATGGCGCATTTATGATAAAGACATTTTACAATTTAATTTATTTATTTATTTATTTATTTATTTATTTATTTAACGTTCATTACATACAGATAAAACCCAAATAGACATAAAAACAAAAAAATAACATTTTACAAAAAAAGGTCAAGAACTTACATTTGTCCAAAAAAACTATTCTAATTTAAAGAAAACAACAACCAAACGAAGAAAAAAACAAAAAAAAAACATACACAATGTTATAAGATAAACAGTAATGAGACACAATCAGGTAACAAAAACGATTGGCAGCACAAGTTATAAATTGCAATATTTTGTTTATTAATTGTTCTGAATTGAGGGGTATAAGTATGATAATAGTTTTCTTAAACGTGGGTAGGGTGCAGTTAAGATCAAATTAGCAGGAATATATGTGTTAAAATACCGCAAAATGCGATTCATAACACTATTTCTGCCCACATCTGTGCGACTTCTATTGATGCGAATGTATTATGAAGTCAGTATTGTGAAAGGCACTCGAAAGTTAATGAGCGCAAGAAGATCAGGGCAGTTTATATTATTTTTGATTATTTGAAATCCATACATTATAGTCAGGAAATTCTAAGAATTTCCGGGGCTATTACCCAAAAATTCAGTGCTGATGGTGCGTAGAAGATTTTTTATCCACCCCAAGTTTATAAGAAAAATTTGCAAATTTTATTTGAACACGTTAAATTTAAAACTAACATGAATCTTATAGCAAGGTGACCAAAATGATACAACAGTACTCCAGGTGACTACGCACTAATGAATAATAAAGGGTTTCAAGACCTGAATATTGAGAATTCCCAACAACGTCTCATTACGAAACCTGTCATCTTAAATGCTTTGGCAAGGATGTAATTTATGTGATCATTAAATCTCAATTCAGTGTCAAACATGACTCCAAGGTCATTAATCAAATTTGTTCTGGGTATAATTGAGTCATTAATATAGTAAAAGTGTAAAATCGGTACCTTTCTTTTTGTGAATGACATAACTTTACATTTTTTTTGATATTTAATTCCATTTTGTTTTTTTATATTAATGAGGATAACCTAACGACAAGAACCAAAAAACTAACAGGAACTAGGTAATAATTTGAAAAATTGTTGTTGGTTGTTCTGATTTGTTGTTTCTATAAAAAACTTATTCCTGGTAAATGGGAAAAAACAACCCTTCAATAATAACAAAATGACATTGTATCATCTCTTTTTATAGGTATTCTTTCTCACTTTTTTATGTTGGTCAGCCATATTACTTTAGTATATTTTATATGGGAAATAAAGAAATTATTTTATTTTGTGTTAATATGAATGAAAAATTAATTTTTTCAGACCCTATGTGTTTTATAATGGTGTAACAAATACCTGAAAAAAAAATTATATCAAAATATTGCTGTTTAAAAATGGAGCTAAAGTTCACCGAAACCGCACAAGTATTTTAAAACCAATGGGTGCTTCTCAAGAAAACCACTCACGGAACTCATTATTTTTTTTATTATACATTCGAAAGTTCATCAATTTGAGAATCATAGTACATAAAATATAAACTGGGGCTTCGTTAAACTAATATAATTTTTTTTTCACTTACTTGTTACTCCATAAGAAAACACATAGGGTCTAAAAGCATTAATTTTTTACTAACATTATCACAAAATAAAATAATTCATATAAAAAGATGATACAATGCTGTTTTTTGCTGCTTGAATAAGCAATGTAGACAGATGTTTTCTGCCAACATTGTTTTGTTGTTATTGAAGATTGTTTTTTTTTCCGTTTAACGAAAAAGCGTTTTTTAGAAAAAAGGAACCAGAACTATCAAACAACAACTTCTTAACTATTGCCTGGTTAGTTCCTGTTTAGTGCTGGTTAGGTTTTCTTCGTTAAATTGTAAATTTTCTTTATCATAAATGGGCCGTTCTGTTTAGTCATGGTTAGTTCTAGTTAGTTAAAGCAGCTTTTTTACTTTCCCCAATTATATTCATAACTGGCTGGAAAAATATTTTTGATTTAATAAATATAATTAAAATGGTTAGGACAAAGTTTTTATTATAAATTATTAATATTCCTGTCTTGTAGCAGTGCATGTATTTATTACACATAAATTGTAAAATATTTAAAGTAAAATGTCAAATAATTACCAAAATTTTATAATTTCAATTGCGATTTTCTTGGTGAAAACTATTTCATTGGCAAATTTTTGTCTTAAATAATATTATTTAAAGTATATTTTACATTCCAACTTGGTGGTTTTCTTTACAAGACCCAACCAATGTATTTTTAAATAAAAAAAATTCTGTCATACTGAAGATGAATATATATTTTTTTATTGAAACATATTGAAAAAAATGCTTTAAAAAAACAGTAATTATCTCGAAAGTGGCCTCAACTCTGATTTTAACCAAATTTGGTATAAAGGGGTTTTTTGGGGCGCTGATAATTAAATTTTTAGGAAAAAACGTTTCGTTTCGTCTTAACATTGCAAAAACTAACATCATAACTTTTAAATTTTCAACTAACGATATACCCATTGAACCTAGTGTACTAGAAAACAAATCTGTGATCAAATTTCTAGGTATATACATTGACAAAAACCTAAAATTCAATGAGTATGTTTCTAAATTGAGTATAAAACTTGCTTCTGGCTGCTACGGGGTCAGGGTGGTTTACAATGAGCTGGGACAGTCACTGACAAAGACTGTCTATTTTTCCTTGGTAGAATCTCACCTAACAATAAGATATGGAATTGCTTTTTGGGGTTTCTGTAGTAGGCTGCTATTTCAATCAGTGTTTGTACTCCAGAAGAGAGAGCTTTACGTTTCATGTGCGGAATCCTACCGAAAGAACAATGTCGGCCGTATTTTCTGAGGGAAAAATCTTGACTCTGCCTTGTATGTTTATATTAGAGACGACCATGCTTATTCACAAGAAATATAAAGACAATGAAATATGCAGCGTTTATAATACACGCAATTTAAATAAATTAAAACTTCCAATACTTGCCAGCACAAAAAAGTCTATAATATATGAATCTTTAAAAATGTAAAACCATCTACCGGTTTCTTTGAGAAAAATAAAAGATATTAAACACTTTAAAAATCAGTTAAAAATATGTTAGAAGTAAAGGCATATTATAATTTGGATGAATTTTATGCAGACACTTTGTCGGATGCATAAAGATTGGTGTGATTATGTTTGTGACTTAGTTTACAAGAATCGTTGGTTACGGTAATTGTTCATTTATTTTGGAATCTCTGTTTGTAATAGTCAATGTCAAATGTAATATCCTTTTTTTATTACTGTAAATTCCTAATTAATTGTATAATTTTAATATTTTTTTATAATTCTCTCTCTTAATTATTATTTATTTATACAAATATAATTAGTAATTTATTTATTTATTTATTTATTTATTTATTTACGGGCACAAAAACCCATTAAAAATACAATAACAAACACAATAATATACATAACAAAAATATTAAAACTAAATTATCTATGTTAAAAACAATATTCGATAATACAGTTAAAAATATACATAAATAAAACTATAATTTGACATTTGCAAGTTTACCTTGAAGAAGTCTAAATTCACCCTATTACCATTAGCTGCAATCTCGTCATAGGTGAGAATGCACCATAGTTAACTTGATGAAATTGTATCGCAAATAGTTCTGAAGCCCTAGTTTGTCTATTAGGTGCTCTAAAGCCAATCTGAGATAACAAATCCGGACAATCTATTACACCATTAATAAGTTTAAAAAGAAAACAAATATCAGCTTTTACCCTTCTGTGCTCCAATTTATCTAATCCCAAATAAGTCCTGGCCTCATCATAATTGAAAAAAGTAAGTGAAAAGTTTGTTCTAAAACATGCCAATTTAATATATTTATTTTGCACCTTCTCAAGGTTAGACACATGTACCAAATAGGAGGAGACCATACACAGGACAAATATTCCATTCTTGAACGTACCAAGCTATTATAAAGGAAATTAAGGCATTTAATGTTTGAATCCACGCGAAAACCTGTTAATAAAGCCTGACAATTTAAGTGATTTATTAACAATAGAATCGTAATGAAGATTAAAAGTCATCTTAGTGTCCAAAATAAGACCCAAATCTGAAATTGAGGACACTCTTTAAGACTTTCCTCCTGAATTTTATAATCAAAGTTTATACAATTTGTAGTTCTTTGAAAGCTTATACATTTACAATTTTTGATATTTAAAGCAAGTTTATTCGCAAAACACCATTCATTTAGGCGATTCAAATCATCCTGCAATGATACACAGTCATCCAAAGTTTTTATAATCCTAAATAACTTTAAGTCATCAGCATAAAAAAGATGTTCTGAATGAATTTGTTTAGTTAAGTCGTTAATAAATAAATTAAACAAATATGGACCCAAATGACTCCTTGAGGTACACCTGATGTTACTAGGATATCTCGAGAAGTAAATCCTTTTATTCTTACATTTTGTTTACGTCCAGTTAAATAAGTTTTAAACCATGACAGCATGCTACCAGTCACACCCCATCCTTCAAGCTTTTTTAAAAGAAGGTCATGACTTACAGTGTCAAAGGCTCTGGAAAAGTCAGTGTAGACAGAATCAACCTGGCAGCGACCCTCCAAAGCCGTCAACACATACTGAGTATAAAGCGTCATATTTGTTGCAAAAGATCTATTTCTAAAAAAGCCATGTTGTCTAGAAGTTATTAAGGGTAACAAAGAAACAGTTAGCTGGTCGCATACTAGCTTCTCAAATAATTTTGGAAATGAATTAGAAATAGAAATCCTCTATAATTACGAACATCAGACCTATTACCTGACTTGAAAATATTTCCATATTATATATACCATATGGATATTTTTTAGTCCCTAAGACGCTTTGTCTATTAAAATGTATATTTTTAAAGACAATAAAGCATATTTTGATTGATTGATATAATGATACCTTCTGGCTTAATAATTATATCTAAACAAACTTGATTCCATTGGGAACCAATATCTCTGAAGAGGAGGCCTATATGTCCTTGTTCTGTCTTTTTTTTTGTTTAAGATGCTATTAGAATATATATAACTAAGAAAACAATTTTGATATTATATTAATTTTATTTTGGATTTTAGGTCGGCTTTTCCAAAGAAATTATGGGAAAAAGTAAAACTTTCCAGAAATTTTGAAAAGGCTATTCACCAAATAAATGAGAATCTACTCTATTGGCCTGGATTTATAAAATCAAAATGCAAACAGCGATTTGTCAAAATTACACAGTATTTAATTAGGATGAGAAAATTGAAACTTCGTAGAAGGTACCTAATAAGTAACTTGTTGATAATTTTGATGGATGTATTTTTTTATTTGTAACAATTAAATAAAATTATTTGTATTTAATTAAGTGACAAAGTTTGTATGTACAGTTTTATTTTTTGGTTTTTAGTAAGCTAATAGTTCCATTACAAAGAAATATTGAAAGAAGAGAGAAAAGGAGAGAAGAAAAGGCCCTTATTGCTGCTAGAATAGAAAAGGGAGTGGAGAAAACTTTGCTTGATAGGCTTAAAAAGGGAGTAGTAAGTGTTTTACAATTAATTTTTTTTTGGTAATTTTTAACTTAATTAAATCGCCGATTTTGATGATTTTTTGCATCCGGGAGTTTTGTTGGTCGCTGATCACGAATATAAAGTCATTTTTTGGCAACATTTCGTTCTCGAGATATTCATCATCAAACTTGAAAATGAAACTAATCACACTTTCACTGTATTTCTCTATCTTTCTGCAAAACTCAACATTCAAAAAAGATATGAAAGAAATTTATATACAGAAATATAGGTTTATATGAACAACATTCTTTGACATAAAAGTTCCTAGGAAAAACATGGTCTTTGACTAAAAAAGTGAAGATTTTTATTTATACAAGAAAACAGTAAAATTAATAAAAATGTGATATTGTATTTTTTAAATCTTTTTTGATGGTTGAGTGTAAAAATTACCAATTTTTATCGAAGTTTGTAAGCTTTCACGGCCGACTTTAACTAAATTACATGGGATTTTCGGGCTTATTTGCCGTGGTCTGTTGGTATTTCTACCTAATTTCGTCTACTACTGAGACAGACATTATCAAAGGTGGGTTCTAGGTGGAATTTTTCTTCCTGACGGCTCGCGGTTGACTGTGAGCCGTCGGGAAGAATACTAGGTAGGTAGGTAGGTTTAAAGTGAGTGGGTTTAACACCCTTCCACCGCGACCAATCGGTCTATTGTGGCTCACACCCTTTTATATTTCTCCCACCAGGTCCAGACTCTTAATAAATCTGATGATCCTGATGGGAGAGAGATCTTTCACCTCCCCCGGCAATAAGGTGTCATTGCCGAGGATTGCGAATCTTAGTCGTGCCATTGCTGAGCACGAACACAGTATGTATTCTGCCGATTTGTCCCCCTCCATGCACATGCGCACTCGGCGTCTTCCGCTAGGCCGATCTTGTGCATGTGGTATTTCAATCTGCAGTGTCCCGTGTACAATCCCACTAGAGTTTTAAGGTGTACCCTTGATTGCTCCAGTAGTTTGACAGTACATTGTTGGTTCCGTGGGCTTATGAAGGCCTTCGAGTGTCTGAGACCTGGAAGCTCATGCCAGTACCGAAGATTTTCTCTTTGTCTTGTTGGACGAACACAGTTTTTACTTTGTTTACTATCACTATATTAATTTTTTATTAATTTATAAAACAGTGACTGCAGTTTCGTAGTACTACTACATTATTAAACTTAAAGCTTTAAACTACAATCTAAACAAACCCAACTTATATATCTTAAATTACTATAATAAAGCGGCATAGAGTGGGGAATTCCGAAGATCGGTATGGTCATTTAATAAGTTTATTGAAGGGTTTTTATGGTACTTAAATATTTCAATGGATTCTAAAATTTTGAGTTTTTTGCTTTTTGGCGCGTAATGTAATATTTTTAATTTACTTTGATCTGGAAAAGAGTGTCCTGATTCTATAAAATGGTTTGCAAAATTTGAATTATGTTTCTTTAATAAAAATGGTGACCTGTGTTCCTTATATCTAGTTATAAAGTTTCTGCCAGTTTGTCCAATATATAGGCTATTAAATTCATCACAATTTAACCTATAAACTCCTGATTTTTTAAGTGGAGGGGTTTTTTCTTTTACATTAAAAAATAATTGGGATAGTCTATATGATGGCCTACAGGCAACTTGAATATTGTTTCTTGTTAATATATGGGCTATTTTATTTGAAATTGTTCCAAAATATGTTAATGTAGTGTATTTTTTTATCTTGTTTTGTTTTTATGAGTGGGTATATTTGATGTGTTGTGTTTTGTTTACGTTTTTTATTCACTAGTCTGTCAATCAGTTCAGAACTATAACCGTTGTTTTTTGCAATTTGTTTAATTGTATTAATTTCTTTCGTGAGACTGTTATAATCTAAGGGAATGGAGAATGCTCTATGTATCATAGATCTGTAGGCGGCCAGTTTATGTGAAAATGGATGTGATGAATTATTTGGTATGGTTGTATCGGTGTATGTTGGTTTTCTAAAAATATCAAAGGTGTATCTATTGTTGTCTTTTGAAATAGAAATATCTAGAAAATTTATTCGGTTATTTACTTCTTTTTCCATTGTAACTATTTGTAAATTGTAAACAAATTGCAAAAAAAAACGGTTATAGTTCTGAACTGATTGACAGACTAGTGAATAAAAAACGTAAACAAAACACAACACATCAAATATACCCACTCATAAAAACAAAACAAGATAAAAAAATACACTACATTAACATATTTTGGAA
This sequence comes from Listronotus oregonensis, assembly GCA_019359885.1. Taxonomy (NCBI): domain Eukaryota; kingdom Metazoa; phylum Arthropoda; class Insecta; order Coleoptera; family Curculionidae; genus Listronotus; species Listronotus oregonensis. Next base: position 61,940 of record JAHBCN010004424.1, read on the forward strand.
CAATTTCAGATAAAACAGCCCATTTATTAACAAGAAACAATATTCAAGTTGCCTTTAGACCATCATATAAACTATCCCAATTATTTTTTAATGTAAAAGAAAAAACCCCTCCACTTAAAAAATCAGCAGTTTATAGGTTAAATTGTATGAATGTAAAAACCTATATTTGGACAAAGGCAAAAAACTTTATAATTTAGATAAAAGGGAACAAAGGTCATCTTTTTTTATTAAAAAAACATAATTCAAATTTTGCAAACCATTTTATAGAATCAGGGGCACTCTTTTCCAGATAAAAGTAAATTAAAAATATTACATTACGCGCCAAAAAAAAAAATTTAATTTAGAATCGATTAAAAATATTTAAGTACCATAAAAACTTTTCAATAAAGTTATTAAATGACCATAATTTGGTTCCCCCATTAAATGCCGCTATATTATAGTAATTTAAGATAATTAAGTTTGGGTTTTTTTTAAGATTGTAGTTTAAAGTTTTTCAGTTAATGTAGTAGTACACAAACTGCGGTATGTTTTATAAATTAAAAAAAAAATTATTATGGGAAATGGTAAACAAAGTAAAAACTTGTTCTCATTTTTAGTTAAAATGAACTATCACAAAGTAACAGACACCTCAATTCAATATTTGTTGGACGAATACTAAGTAAAAAATAAGAAATGAGTGAAAAATTATCAAAAATGTATTTCAAATAGCTACATTTTTACTTATGCACATAAATTTATTTGTGTTTAAAATTTTTATTTTTTCAGTATCAAGACCTGTACAACATTCAACAAACCGCTTTTGATCAAGCACAAGAAGAAAATGAAGTTGAGGACGAAGAAGAGATAGAAGAAGAAAAGGAAATGGAAATGGAAGGTGAAACAGAAGATGATGGTGTTCAGTATGTAGCTGCGGATTCAGATGATGAAAGTGATGTGGTGAGTTAATTTTATACTAATAACTATAGCCCTTTGTTTAAGGGCTGAAAATGGCCCCTCAAGGCCCGAAAAGTGGGTTTCCCGCTAATATCTGCCAAAATATGCGAGTTGAAGAATTTTCGTTTAGACAAATAATGAAGATCGCCTTGTAATTTACAAAAACGGTCCTTATAATTTTTTTTGTAAAATCGATAGTTTTCGAGATAACGGGACCCAAAATTCCCCTTATTTCAGCCTCCGTTCTACAGGGGAATGCCGCTATCTTCATGGATTCACTTATAAGCAGGCGGACGAATTGTGGTTGAAAAAATGCTTTGTTATTAACATTTCTTTTTTATAATGAGACCTTAGCAAGTGTTTAATGATCCCAGAAAATTTCCCTCACCATCTTTTCTTTTGTTTTGAAAAAAAATTGTTTTGCCCATCTGCATTTTTTAGCCGTTTCCGGAGTTCGAGAAAATCTCTATGTTATGGATTTTTCGACTGCCATTTTTGTGAATAATATTGATGTTGCGAAAAAATTGTAAGGACCATTTTTGTAGATTTCGAGGTGATCTTCATTTTTTGTCAAAGCAAAAATTTTCTAATTCGCATATTTTGGCAAGTATTCGCGGGAAACTCATTTTTGGGACTTTGGGGGGGCCATTTTCAGCGGGTTCCCACGTCGGAATCGTGATAAACTTTTTCTCACTCGAAAGCTTCGGCGAAGACCTAAGAATTGCGCCACAAATGAAAACTGAATAGATTTATTTATAGCTTAGGGTACCTTCAGATCTTCAGTTACTGGACTAAGGCTACTGGCAACAAAAGAAATATTTTTGACCTTCATGTTGGCTTATTCTTTGACAGACTAGAAATGTTATTGACTCAGGTCTCTGTAAATGCCTCCTTAGTCTTGACCGGGGATTTGAACATTGATTTCTCGGGCAAAAATCAGCCGAATACTCAATACTGACTGATCTGTTGAGTTCGTTTTGGTCTTTTAATGCATGTTGACCGGCCGACTGGATTTCGGCATTGTCTTCGTCCATTTTGGATTATGTTTGTACAAATTTGGGGAAGGATGAGGTTATATGTTCTACTGTTGGTGCCGGCTTGTCGGATCACGAGGCTGTCGTTGGTTCGTTGCGGATTGGTTTGTCTCAGACTAAAAGTATTGTGAGATATGGTAGGCTATATAGCAGGGAGAAATTTTGACA
>JAHBCN010004424.1:64091-103482 GCA_019359885.1 Listronotus oregonensis
TATTTCAATGTTTGATTGCTTTTAATTGTAAACAGTTTTATTTTTGCTTATATATCTATGGTTTGTAGTTACTTTAAAAATGATAATTAAAATCAATCCGTAAACTTTAACACTTGGCACCCTTTACCATTTTAATTTATTAAAAGTACTAATACAAAACTGAAATTTATACAGTTGTCACAAAAATTACCCAAACAACCAAAAACATTTAGCCCAAAACGCCATATTGAATGTTTCATCTGTCGAGCGAAGCTGAAGGTGGGGACAGCTTCTACGAAAAATCCGCTGTTGTCACGTTGCCGCGCCTTTATTAGTAGGTCCAAAAAGAAAATAGTATTTTTGACATCATTACTTTTCTGTGTTATACTTTAGAGCAGGGATCTCCAAACTACGGCCCGAGGGCCACATCCGGCCCGCGGACAGACTTTGTCCGGCCCGCGGAGAGCTAGCATACTTGAAAACTCCTTTAGAGAACAAATAATTTTTATAGCAAATTAAATTTAGTTTACTGAAGTATTCTAATTTTATGTTGAATAATTATTAATATGACATCTACATTGATATGGTCATGGGCTAACTCCGCTAACTCATAAAATTCTTGTAGGCTTATTGTTATTGTTTTTGTGATAAGTTGGATAAAGAAACACAGAATTTTAATGAGTAAAGACATGTATAATATGCAGAAAATTTAACTTCAGTATATATAACTAACAAATTATTGAAATGAATCCAACTAACATTTTATACATTTTAAATAATCACATAACTTATAACAAACATAATGACATATGAAATACTAATGAGATTTTGTAATTGAGATTTTCCACTGACAATAGTTTGTAGTTGTGGACTAATTTTACTTGTACCAATTATTAAAAGAGATTTAAGATGCTCATCAGTTAATTTCGATCTGTAAACATTTTTGTGTACTTCATTTTGGAGAAGGTTTTCTCACACAAATAAGTAGTACCAAAACAGAAAACAGACCACGAGCAAATTTATGCAAATTATCAAATTGTGTCAGTAGAAGACTCTTTTTAAAAATTCCAACAAAGATGAGTTTTGATATTTGTTCTTAATTATATCACTGCATTGTAGATCAATCATTTCATTTGAAGTTCCGGGGCTAGGGTTTCAATGTCAGTATCAAAAGGATTCTGAAAAATCTTAATTTGATTCGCAATGGCATCAAAGTCCGAGAAACGAGTATCAAAATTTATCTTCAAAGCACTCAAAGTTTCGATTGCAAAATCAATAGGAAACTCAGTCTCAGTAGTGTGGCTGAATATTTCACATGTTTTAAAATGTGAAAAACATTTACTTCGTAGTTGTGATTGAAACGTCTCAATTTCTTCCGGAATGATTTGATATTAGTGTATAAATAAGGAAGATGCTGGTTTTCTCCTTGCAATCCCAAATTCAGTTCGTTCACATGTTTTGTCAAATCAACATAGACTGCTAACTTCCACAGCCATGCGTTGTTTTGTAATTCAGTAAGAGGGCGATGCTTTCATTCAAAAAATTTCGATCACTGCTCGAAGTTCAAAAAAGCGCTGAAGGACTTTCCCACAACTAAGCCAGCGTACGGCAGTATGATAAGGTAAGTCAGTTTCTCCAATATCTTCAATAAATTGCCGGAATTGTCGGTGATTCAGCCCAAAAGATCTGATAAAATTAACAGTTGATATGACTGGTTTCAGAACGTCAGACATATCCAAACATTTTCCGCACAAAGACTGTTGATGAATGATACAATGTAAGACTAATGGTTTTGAACCACCGTCATTTTCTACAGCCTTTGACACAAGAGCGACCACTCCTTTATCTTTTCCACTCATGTTTTTGCCTCCATCAGTTGTAATACATTTCAAGTTTTTCCATCGAAGGTTCTTTTGATTAATGGCCATTTCAACTCCTTTAAAAATATCTGTACCAGTAGTTGTGCCATGAATACTATACATATCAAGAAGTTCTTCGTGCACTTCATAGCTTTTATCTACTCCTCGAATATAAATCAACACCTGAGCAGTATCTGACACATCCGTTGACTCATCCAAGGCCAAAGAAAACCACTCAAAATGTCCATTTTTGTCGAACAGTTGAGAGGATATATTTTCAGCGATGTTTTCTACCCTTCGAGCCACAGTGTTTGCTGACATACTGACAGTTTTTAATAAATTTACCTTTTCAGGGCACATTTCTTCGGCTACTGCAATTATGCATTCTTTGATCATTTCTCCATCGGTGAATGGTTTTCCACGTTTTGCAGCCTCTTGTTCAGTTTTGAGTTTTGTAAATGAAGATTGCTGCGATTTCAATCCGCGCTGCATAGCTTCGAATTTTTCTGTCCGCAAACTTCCTGTATATTTTGAGTAATTTTGAAAATGTTTTGTTTCATAATGACGTTTAATGTTATATTCTTTGAGAACGGCTATGCTTTCATTGCAAATCAAACATAGCGTCTTGCTACTGGACTCAATTATGAAATACTGAATGTTCCACTGATCTTTGAATTTTCTGCATTCACTATCAATTTTTCGCTTCTTTTCCATACTGCTAATTCACACACAAAAGCAACAATTCAAATCAAAATACTGTTATAAAGATGTCTTAAACTTAAACACGCACAAACACGTTTTAAGGAGGTATGCAATATTTTATTTAACAACAGTGTCATAGGAACTGACTTGTGGTTGCGCCACTAGCCTTCTTATATATTCCAATTACTGCCATCTAGAAGTGAGTGGAAGACACCAGAACTTTCTCGAACCAACGAGATTATTCTGTACGTGCTATTAGCGCCATCTGTTAGCGATATAAGGTACTACCTATTTCCGCTTGTGTCCACCAGATGTCGTGTCACGTTACTCCTCATGGCTCGTACTCTACGACTAATCTAGAAATTACAGATAATGACAGGAAAATTAATAATATGCAGTGTTGCCGTTTTGCGGACTTTAGTCCGATTTGCAGCCTTTTTTAAACGTTGTGTACTTTTTCGGACTTTTTTTTCATCAGTGGACTATTTCCTACTTACCACCGGCAACAATGATAATATGGTTTTGGCCCTCGGAACTTACTGGAGTAATCAGTATGGCCCTAAGGCTGGAAAGTTTGGAGACCCCTGCTTTATAGTAATAAATATAACAAATATTATTTACAGTTTAAAATACAATAGTAGAGCTTATTTTCATGTAATTTTAGGAATAAATTAAGTAAAATTTAATCATAATATACTATCAAGTAAATGAAACAGAAAGATACTTGGCAGCAACGCTTTACGACAAAATAGTATCTGTAGCAACCATTTTCCCGGGTTTTGGTGGATTTTATTGTTTCGAGTACAGTTCATTCATCGCTAGCAGAACCTTAGAATGTGCGTTTATGATTCCACGCTTATGCCAAATCGATGCTTTCTCCAGTTAAACTAACAGCTCATTGAAATTAACCCTAGAACTAAAAACCCATTTTTTTACCTGTCAACTACAAACCGGGATAAATATTTACCCCACGGGATTTTTGCTCTTAAATTAGTTCTGAAAGCAGTAATCTGACTTATGAGTACTAGAATTTTTTCATTTTTATGCCCAAAAAATAGTGAAGAGCAAATTTAATTTTATCCAAATTTAGTTAGTTAGAAATTGATTTGAATAGCTATAAGTACTAAAAAACAGTCAAACCGTCATTTAACAAAAAAAAATTTATAACTATTTTTTTAAACAACCTATTTATAAATTCTCAACCGGATTTCAAAGAGGATAGATACATAAGGCTTTAAGAAAAAATATACCATCATGATGTTTTGCCCAAAAAATCTGTTTATTTGGGATTTTGAAAATTCAAAGAAATTAAAAATCCGATTAATGGAAAAAATATAAAATATTGGTTTTCAAGAATCTATTTGTGTTTCTCTCATGGAAAATATGAAAAAAAAGAGAAAATTACCAGATATAAAAAGTTTTTCTTATTATTATTTACTTATCAAAATTTACCTGGGGTAGATATCTACCCCGTTTTGTAGTCCTAGGATTAAAATTAAATCATAATTTTCTTAACATAGGATATCGTAACACCATCCTCCTCAAAGAAAGGAAAGAAAACGCCGCTTAGTAAAACGAAAAAGTCACCCGGACCATCATCTCAGAAGAAAACTAGACCACGCGTGGAAATTGAGTATGAAGTTGAAACGACAAGCACACCTCTGAAAGTCTCGACTTATTAGAGTAGTGGAAGTGTATTTTAATTTGTAAATAAATAAAGATTTTTTTTAATAGGATTTTTTGTCTAATATTAAGTATTGCTGGGAGATTGATATTGGAGTCGTTTTCATTGTTTAAAAATCATTATAAAAGCCTACGACGACTTGTATAAAGCCTAATAGGTCAGCAAATGAATGCCGGAAAAATCCCAAACCTGAATATTAGGTCGGGCCAAGGAAGTTTAAAGGTGTATGGAAGCCCAATACTGTAGAACAAAATTGTCCAGGCGTGCAGGGCAGCGGGAATAGGGGGGTTGGCCCCGCGGAATTTGCGCAATGAATAGTAGGTCAGGGCCGGATTTCCATAATTCTTTGTTACTATCTATAAAATTGACATCATCAAATGTCAAATTCCAACATTCACTGTTTTTTTTTTTTTGCACAAAATTGTTGGTTATTAAAGATACTACTATAGAATATTTAAAATTATTGTGTAATATTAGATTTTATATCATCTGATATAATATGGAAAGAATAGATGGCGCCACTTTACTGCCTTCTATTTAAATGGTCGATATTTTTGGAAGTTTTGTATTTTTACCAAAAATCTTTGTAAATAAATAAAAACACGATTTTTTAAAATAAATTTCAAACATTGTATGATAGTATTATGTACTTATCACCAATTTTGTGATAAAAGAAGGGCAAGATAGTGTAAATGAGTTTAATCTAATCCTAAGATTCTGGTTGTACATTAAAAAGTGAAAATTTTTATAACTGCTTTTTAGGCATATACTTTTCACTAATAACAAACATTCATGAGACAGAATAGCAGTGGTTAAAAATGTTTAGTAACCTTTGGTACCTGAGTATCCATTGTAACAGTATCCGTTAAATATTATGTGTGTACAGTATGTCGAGCTTAAAAAGTTGATAATGCAAGATTAAGAAACCAAAAATCTAATTTATTTTTAAACAAATGGTATTGTCTCGAAAGTTGCCTCCTCTCTGATTTTGATCAAATTTGGTACACAAGGGTTTTTTGGGGCGCTGATTACAAATCTCAAAAAATATCTTTTCGGCAACGTTTCGTTTCCGAGAACTTCATCATCAAAGTTGAAAATTAAACTAACCTCATTTTCACTATATTCTCCCTTCTTTTTGTACACAATTCTTGATTTTTACACTAAAGTGGCACACGATATTTTATACACACCTTTTAAAACCTTGTATTTTTATTTATTTTACATCTTTTTTCCATTAAATTGCGAACTTTTAAGTTCAAAGGCAGCAGCCATATTTGCTTAAAAAATAAAAAGTGTAAAATAAACATAAAAAAAGTTTTTAAAAGGTGTTTGTGAAATATTGTGTGCCAATTTAGTGTAAAAATTAAGAATTTTGTGCAAAAAGAAGGAGGAATAGTGTAAATAAGGTTAGTTTGATTTTAAATTTTGATGATGAATATCTCGAAAACGAAACATTGCCGAATTTTTTTAGATTTGTAATCAGCGCCCCAAAAAACCATACCAAAATTGTACTTCCTTTCATTCAATTAGAGAGACCTGTATATATTAAAATTTGCCTGGTCTGCCCAGTAATCAATAATTTTGATCCTTTAAAAGAGTGTACTAAATTATTAAATGAAATAAAAGTACCTAAATGTAAACTTTATTTCTTTTTAATAATTCACAGAAATACACAAACATTGTGGAAATCATCTAAAAGATAGTTAAGATTGCCTTACTTTTCTCACTAATATTTCCTATGAAATTTTCATTTTCTATTATTCATAATTGATATATTATTATTTATTCGGTTACCTAACGTTACGTCTTATAAGAAGCACCTAATTTAAATATAAAAAATACTTACCTAAAGTTAAAAAGACGGGTATGTTACCCTTGGATTTGCAAGGCAAAACCATACAACCTCTAGTCATTTTGTTACGATATTATAAGTAACAAAGAATAAACACAAAATTATAGTCACAATTTAATAAACACTAATCACTAAAATAAGAAGGTTTTGATCAATCCAAAAAACGGTACTCCGGCTCTCATAAAATTATAATATGTTGGCTAACTTCACACTGATTTATCAGTGTGTAAGTAGGCAACACATTAAATTATTTCGTGGAATTTTGTTATTGCGCAGAATCGGCGGGGCCAACTCTGACAGTTATTTTCATACTGGGCTGGACATTTTTTGATAGCATTGGCCTTCCATACACCTTTAAACTTCCTTGGTTCTATTCCATTTGCAATTTCGGCTCTTAGTCCATTTGAAGACGCGTTTACAAAGGATATTCGGTGGGATACCTACATATTGGAATCCTGTTTATCAATGTGTATGTACCGATGTATCGATTAGATCCTCGAATAAAGAAATCTTTACTAAAGAGTTAGTTTCCACTTTTTGCCAATAATTATGGAGTGTACAACTTGCATCCATAAGATTGGTACTCTTAGTACATTTGCCGACATCATCTTCGACTTTGAGTTGTGAAAGAATTTGCGCTAAAAGGCTTTTTCGGTAGTTTAACAACGCGGTGCAGTTTGGTGGTAAAAACAAAGTGAATTTGTTTTCATCTTCACTAATCAGTTCCTCTTCAGAGCAGTGACATGGTGCATTGTCAATCAATAGCAACGCATTTTTAGGAAGTCGTTGGTTTTTTAAAAATGATTTCACTTGCTTGCAAAACAAATAATAGAACCAACCCTTAAAAATGGCAGAAGTCATCCATGCGTTACCACCAGAGACGTATTCCTCAGGGAAAGTGTTGTTCTTGAATGCCCTTGGATTCTTTGCCTTACCAATAACAAGAATTCGAAGTTTGTGGGTACCATCGCCGTTTGTGCAAGCTAGGAACGTGATTTGCTCTTTGCTTGATTTTCTGCCGGGAGCCGTTGCTGCGTTACTGCGAACTAGTGTTTTATCAGGCAATAATTTCCAAAAGAGGCCCGACTCATCAGCATTATAAATTTGCTGGGGAAGGAAATCGTGAGCTTCTATAACTTGTTTTAATTTGGCAATAACGGGAGCAACAGCAGATTTATCATTTGACAATTTCTCTTCACAGATTTTAAGATGCCTCAGCTCATGTCTTTTTTTAAACTTAAGGAGCCAGCCTCTGCTTGCAACAAAGTTTGCTTTTGCTCCTAGTATTTTAAACAAAATAGGGATATGTTTGCTTCGTTGTTTAGTAAACCAGGAATACAATTCTCTTTTTAACGCCGGATATTCTGCTTGTCGTAAGGTTTTAAGATAGCCTGTCCCAGAATGGCAAATTCCAACAAATCTAAAACATTTATGAGGAAGTATCAGCATCAAAAACTTTGTTCCAAAATAAATTAATCTTACCTCCTTATTTTATCTCCATTTTTTCTTATGTCGGAAATAGTAGAAGTTCCGATGCCGTATTGGAGGGCATGTGATTTGCCACTAACACCGTTTTTTAATTTATCTAAAATTTCACCCTTTGTTTTATAGTCAAAGTAATATGTTTACGTTTTGCCTTTTGCACTGCACGCAGCACTAAAATCAAGGAAGTTTAAAGGTGTATGGAAGCCCAATGCTATGGCCCATTCGATCAAAAAATGTCCAGCCCAGTATGAAAATAACTGTCAGAGTTGGCCCCGCCGATTTTGCGCAATAACGAAATTCCACGAAATAATTTAATGTGTTGCCTACTTACACACTGCTAAATCAGTGTGTAGTTAGGCAACACATTATACTTTTATGAGAGCCGTATTAGTCTCGATTGTTTTGCTTTGTGTGATTATATTTTGTGGTTGCATATTTTTTTTACATTGATAAAAACCTTCTTATTTTAGTGATTAGTTTTTATTAAATTGTAACTATGATTTTTGTGTTTATTGTTTGTTACTTATAATATCGTAACAAAATGACTAGAGGTTGTATGATTTTGTCATGCAAATCTAAGGGTAACATACCCGGCATTTTTTACTTTAGGTAAGTATTTCATATATTTAAATTAGGTGCTTCCTATGAGACGTAACGTTAGGTAACCGAATAAATAATAATATATCAATTATGAATAATAGAAAATGAAAATTTCATAGGAAATAGCAGTGAGAAAAGTAAGGCAATCTTAACTATCTTTTAGATGATTTCCACAATGTTTGTATTTCTTGATTATTAAAAGAATAAGGTTTACATTAGGTACTTTTATTTCATTTAATAATTTAGTACATTCTTTTAAAGGATCAAAATTATTAATTACTGGGCAGACCAGGCAAATTTTAATATATACAGGTCCCTCTAATTGAATAAAAGAAAGTACAATTTTATGTTAAAGTTCCTTTTTGCATTTTCTGTATTTATTTAAAAAGATATTAGATTTTTGATTTCTTAAACTCACATTATCAACTTTTTAAGCTCGACATACTGTAGACACTAGACACATTATATTTAATGGTTACTGTTACAATGGATACCTTGGTACCAAAGGTTACCAAATATTTTTAACCACTGTTATTCTGACTCATGAATGTTTGTTATTAGTGAAAAGTATATGCCTAAAAAGCAGTTATAAAAATTTTCACTTTTTAATGTACAACCACAATCTTAGGATTAGATTAAACTCATTTACACTATCTTGCCCTTCTTTTATCACAAAATTGGTGATAAGTACGTGAAACTATCATACAATGTTTGAAATTTATTTTTAAAAAATTGTGTTTTTATTTATTTACAAAGATTTTTGGTAAAAATACAAAACTCCCAAAAATATCGACCATTTAAATAGAAGGCTGTAAAGTGGCGCCATCTATTCTTTCCATATTATATCAGATGATATAAAATCCAATATTACACCATAATTTTAAATATTCTATGGTTGTATAGTTTAATAACCAATAATTTTGTGCAAAAAATAAAAAAAAAACAGTGAATGCTTGAATTTGACGATGTCAACTTTATAGATAGTAACAAAGAATTATGGAAGTCCGGCTCTGACCTACTATTCATTGCGCAAACTCCGCGGGGCCAATCCCCCGATTCCCGCTGCCCTGCACGCCTAGACAATTTTGTTCTACAGTATTGGGCTTCCATACACCTTTAAACTTCCTTGACTAAAATACGTCCGTATAATCAAAATACAAATTACTAGCCGCTAGCCGCATTGAAATAACTTTAATTTGGCTCTAATTATTATTGGAGTAGCAGGAAACCACTCAATTGCTCTTATATTACAAGCAACAAAATAGTTTCTAATGATCCAACAACATTTTTTATATTTTTTAATTTTCCCGTTACATGCTACCTTGAATTTCATTTTTCACCACGTTATCAACGGTAGTGATTTTGTTGCTGTTTAGGCAAATACTCAATTTCTCCTATAGTACCAGTAAATTTGAATATGTATATAAAAGCGTGCAGTGTTGCCAAATCGGCGTCTTTTCTAATATGTCCCCGTTAAACTCATTGACTATTATTTAACTATAAATTTATTTTAATTATAAAAATCAGATACCAGTGCTTGCATCGAAACCAGGCTTTTAAATAGTTATGATGTTCTTTTGAAAGTAATGCATCTAGGTGTATATAGATTATTGGCTTTTTTACAGTTCTCCCCACTGTGTCTTATGCCTATATAACTTCTATACTTCTATGAAAAAGTAGTACAATAAAAATAAGTCAAATACTTTTTATATTTTTTTATTAAGAACATACATCTATAAAAGTTTATTTTTTGGCGGCGGCCGCCTCGTCTTCCCGCTGGTAGTTTTGAAGAACTTCCTGCTTTTTAGTGGCGATACGTTCTTCTCTCCTTTCACGGGCTTGTTTGACCTACAAAATAAAATCATAACATAGTAGAGATATCCGTAATGCTTTAAAGCATTTTTTGAAAACGTTATTAAAGAAATGTTACTAAAAATAAATCAGCTAATCTAGCTTCAAGATAAGAAATACTATAAAATTCGTTAAATGTTTTTTTATAATCTTTGTTTATGAGAATTATTTTGCTTATAATAAAGAATATTTGACGTTGACATTACCTTAAGCCTCCTGGCATTAGCTTGGTCGGACAACATCTTAGCACGGGCTTTCTCGGCCTTCTTCTTGTGAATGTATTCCATCAAGACTCTCTTGTTCTTGAACACGTTACCCTTAGCCTTCATGTACAGGGAGTGGTACAGATGTCTGTCGATCTTTTTGGCTTCCCTGTATTTTTTCAAAAGCCGCCTAAGGACTCGCATGCGCTGAATCCACAATTCCTATAACATTAAAAAAAAGATTGTAGTTTTTTTTTAAAGAAATGTATGTTGCATGGTAAAAAAGATAGTATAGGAAGTTTTGTTAAAAAGTAATCTATTTACAGTAAACCATCACATAATTTATTTTCGATATCACAAGAGTTTCCTTTTTATATACTGTAGCAGAGTTCTAGATAGTTTTTAACAAAAAAGGTTAAAAACATGCTGGCCAATGCAGTATTATCTTGCACTGCTGCAAAAGTTTAGCAATTATGGGAAAAAATTGAAAACTGATCGGCAGTGCTTGGGCAAATGATAACTTGTGAGAAGTTTCTTAGGTAAGCTCACATCACAGTATTTTTAATTAAATGTATACAAATGTACAGGGTTTTCCCGTATAATTGCGCACCCCTTTAAAATCTTTATTTTTATAGATAAAAAAAATAGTTTATATAAAAGTTGCAGGATTTTTCATGAAGATTTTCATGGTGTAAGATAGAAAAACAAATGATGATCGGAAAATTAACAAATCACTATCAACTTCGTTATTTTAAATGGAACACCCTGTATATGATTGAAAATTCAAATTCTGCTAATCTTCCTCTTTCAAATATATATAACTTATTATGTTCATAAAGATTAATTATTTAAATTTAAATCTGTTCTTATAACATAGTTACTATGGATACAACCCAAAGTTCAAGTAACGCGTTAGCATGGTTCTTTGGAAAACTAAAAAATATAAAATTTACAGAAGTCAATGGGTTATCCATGGCTAACCAAAGTTTGCAGAGTTAGTGCGTTGGCCATGGGTTTACTTCCTAATATAAATTAAATATTTGACAGAAGTCAATTTTGGGTTGTATCCATGGCTAACTATGGCTTATACAGGGTGTTTATTGTGTTGGCGACCGATGTTCACTTCCTTATTTTAAATTGGACACCTACATATTATTATATATTTAGATAGCGCCTCCAAAGACAAGTTCAACGATATATAACAGTATGGGTCTGTGTCGCGACGTTTCGGATTAATTGAAGTTTTTTTTAATTTTTGACCTATTTTTTAATTATTACAAATACGGTAAATATTTCTTTTTTTTTTTAATTTGTTCACATAAAGAGAATTATAAAAGCCTATTTTATCTATATTAGCGGGCAAATTTTTTTTTATTTTAAAAATGTTACAGTGTTGCCATGTTTTGTCTATCGTATCATATTTCTTGAGTTTTTTAAATGCAACCCCCTGTATATAATACCAAATCTTTATAAAGAATTAATAGACCTTTTCAACGATGTATAACAACATGGGTCTGCGAGTCACCGTTTCGAAATTATGGATGATTGTCTTCAGGAAAAATCATATTTTTTTTTCCAACCACACTACATCCTGTATACTTAATATTATGAATCAATACAATAAATTTGGTTTAAGATGAGTTAACCAAATATTCTATATTAATTTATAATTTAAAGTATACAGGGTGTAGTGTGGTTGGAAAAAAAGATTTTCTTGAAGACAATAATCCATAAATTCGAAATAGTGCCCCGCACACCCATGTTGTTATACATCGTTACAAAGGTCTTTTAATTCTTTATATAATAGATTTGGTATTATATACAGGGGGTTGCATTAAAAAAACTCAAGAAATTTTACGATAGACAAAACATGGCAACACTGTAACATTTTTAAAATTAAAAAATTTGCCAGTAAATATAGATAAAATAGGCTTTTGTAATTCTCTTTACGTGAACAAATTTAAAAAAAAAGGTATATTTACCGTATTTGTATTAATTTAAATAGGTCAAAAATTAAAGAAAAATTTCAATAAATCCGAAACGTCGCGACACAGACCCATACTGTTATATATCTTTAAACTCGTCTTTGGAATCGCTATCTAAATATATAATATTTAGGGTGTCCCATTTAAAATAAGGAAGTAAACACCGGTAGCCAACACAATGAACACCCTGTATATGTGAAAGTGGAATTAATTAAAGGCATAAATTATTCCAAGAAACTTTTGTCTGGAATTTTTTTCTCAAAAGTCTGCAGTTTCTAAGAAAATGTTTAGGACCCTAATAAAATGCCCACCCTGTACACATTTAGGGTTGCTATTATTTGTACTGACATTCAAATAATTTGTATTAATTGTAAAAATAAAAAAACGAGATGTATAAGTTTGTTTATTAAAACAAAAAAAAATTTGAAATTTTTTTGACCAATCCTATGAGAAACAACTTAAAATTTTGTTAAAATGTAAGATATAAACCATTTACCTTTTGTGGCATACGAGCATTGGCTGTACCTTTTCTTTTACCGAACCCGCAGTGCCTTCCCTTTCTCCTGGCTTCAGTATTTTTACGAACACGAGCCCTAGAGTGCACAGCAACGGGCTTCTTGATTATCAAACCATCCTTGATCAGTTTACGAATGTTTTGTCCTAAATAAAGTGAGAAAAGTTAAATATATTTGTTTAAAAAAAATTATGATAGTTACATACTTGAATTGGTGTTGGCAATCTCATTGATTTCATTGGGATCTAACCATACTTTCTTTTTACCACATCTCATAACAGAGGCTGCCAGCCTCTTCTGAAGTTTTAAAGAACTGCAAAAAAAACAGGAGAATGTTATTATTTTTAATATTATTTGTGGTACAAAATTATTTAAATTAAATCAAAAAACTTTATTCACAAAGAATAAAATTTTCATAAATTAGCAAGTAAGAAAGATTTTTTATGGAAAACTGTTTACTTTCATTCAAGAATAACAAAAGCAAAAACAATTGAACAAAGTCAGTAACCATGGTTACAAACATAGCTTCCTTCACTTGTTTTGCCAAGGTCATTTTCAAATAAAAATTATTCCATTTTAGTTTCTAAAATGAAACAAGTAGTAAAAAATATGAAAACCAGTACAAAAGGCACTACACAATACTATATTAACAACATAAACCAAACAGTTGTGAAAAAGATAAGCACATTCAGCACATTGTTATAATAATTCTTTACACCTTAATAGGCCTTCCCTACCAACAGCTTTTTAACCTTCCTATGGACCCTAAAAAATTTCTTTTTAATCTATCCGAGTAGCCTAGACAGTTCAAGCTTTTTACTATAATAAAGTATAGTTTTTGGTGAGCATAGTAGATGGAATCGGATAATATTCATTCTACGGGAAGAGTAACCACATATTGACGTCAAACTATCTATCTTATGCCTCCTGTACATAAGAGAAATTGACTTCAACATAAATATGCGTGTGAGTCGAAATTCTACAAGACAGAAATAGCGGTCTACAAGAATTCCTATGGCGAATTTTGTACAGGATTCTAAAAGCCTTCTCTTGCATCAATAAAGACCGATTTAAAGAGAATATCCAAGCCTGAGCCCCAAATAGATTACGGATAAAAAATAATGACAGCATAATGTGGTGCAATATTCAGATAACAAATAAAAGTAAACCAAACTTTTCAATCGTTGTTAAAAGCTTAAATAAGATGGGAGTTTGTATTTAAAAATATTAAAGCAATTTTTATGTGGCTGTACAAGAAATATAAAATAATTTTAACAAACCTCATTTTTCACACGCACTCCACAACGTGCTCCACGAAAAGGAAGTTTTTCTGTCAGATGTCATATGCCATTTACACGGATTAGAACCAGGGCAAACAAAATTCTAAGGAGAATTCCCCTAGATTTTTAGAGGCGGTAGATTTGAACTACAATTTATCGATATATAGTAAATTTCGTTAAACGAATTTTACTAAAAATAAAAATATTTATCGTTTAATTGTAATTTTTACAAATATAATTCCTATATATGTACTTGAATGATTCGACTATGGGCTTCCATTTTGGCTCTTGAATAGCCAATACGTGTTTTGGAATGTACATAGCTTTTGCAACCGTTGAAATTGCGGAAAAACGCGTGTTTTAAACTTCGAGGACTTGGGAGTATTCCCTAGATCAATCAGCACCCGACTCCCTCCTATTTTGCCCAAAAAATTTGGGTTTTGGGGGTTTTTGGGACGCTGATTACGAATCTAAAAAAATATATTTTTTGGCAACGTTTCGTTTTCGAGATATTCATCATCAAAGTTGAAAATCAAACTAACCTTATTTACACTATTCCTCCTTCTTTTGCACAGAGTTCTTGATTTTTACACTAAATTGGCACACAAAAATTTTCCAAAGATTTTTTTTAAAAACTTGTTTTTAAATTTATTTTACCCCTTTTTTCGGTTTAATTGCAAACCTTCACTTTCACTTGAAAGTTCGCAATTTAAGGGAAAAAAAATTTTTGTAAAAATAAAAAATACACAATCACGAACTTACCTGTGATGTTCGATTGTGATTATATGCTTTTTGCTTCGTCAAATTTAGATCACTTAAATTTATCTTGAAATACTTGTAGTACGTTAGTTTCTACTGCTTGAAAGCTTTTAAAAAAAAAAAAAAAAATTTCAGGAATAGGGGTTCCAGTAGTTCCTTCGCACCACGCTTGCTTGACGTTTCCCTGACAAAATTCCTTATTCCGTTTAAAGTATTTCCGTAAGATGACAGACCAAATAACAGCTGATTTTGGTTACCTCATGGCTTTCAGTATAGGAGGTTTTAAACCCTAACTAACTGGGCAAAAGGTGAACAACCTTTGCCTATCAGCTGACAATTAGGGAAGTGGTTTGGGAAAAGAAAAAGGAAAAAAATCCGCCATTTAAGGGGGGAGGGAGTGATCTTTTCGGACAAATTTTCCCAAAAAATATAATCACAATCGAACATCACGGGTGTTCTTTGGTGTGTAATTATATGCATTTTGCACTTCGTCCTCTAGATCACTTAAATTTATCTTGAAATACTGTAGATGTTTAAAGTCTTACGAAAAATATAAAACATCTATAAAATAATATCAGGCTCAATGCTGATTAAACATCTTTTATTTTCTCTAAGATAATACAACTTAAAGTTTACCAAAATGAAACTGGTAATTTAAACAAGAATAAGTTGTATAAGTGTTACAAGTTATAAAAAACAAAATAAAAATTTAAAAACCCTAATGATTATGTGTTTTCTAATATGTTACATATTTCCTTAGGGAGAATTTTTTAAAAATAAATTATTTTTACGGTTGTAAAAAATACAAATCTTTGACTCTTTTTTACAAACAAACTGTTCTTGAATAATGTCGATAGACACTCCCTTCCTGCCCGAGTTTAGGGATGTCTGGTAGAGTGTGGCTTGAATATTTTTTTTTGTAACTCCTGCCTTCTCCATGACTCTTTTAACCCAATTGGATAGGGTTTGCTTTGACACATGTCTGTTGGCCTATTGTTTACAAAAAGGTATTTAAAAATTTTTACGGCTGCTGTCCTTTTCCCCATAGGATATTTCAGCTGAAGCAACGCAGGTGCTGGTTTTCTGGACACGGAATAGCCAAGCAAGGCTGTTCTCTTCCTATCTTAAAAGGTTTTATTGGGTCTGATATGAGTATTTTAAAACCAGTTGGTTCCACAATAATATTTTTTACTTTTTTTAAGGAAAGGGTTTTAATTCTTTCTCCTAATTAGTGTTAGCAACATTATTACCTTCATAGCTAGCTCCCCTTTAAAACTAGGGCTTCATTTGCCATTTTCTATTTAAAAATCTAATACAACTTTTGGGGTCCCATGTGGCCTTGTATCTTGGGCCCGGATGGTCTCGTCTTTGGGTACCTTTCAAAAATCTTCTAACCATAAGGTTTTTCCTATTTCTCTGGAGAACAGGACAATGCGATCCCACCGAATTAAAGGGCCATATTTCAGTTGTTTCTTACCATGCATTGCAGGAACTTTAGTACTTGTTGCACATTGGCTGTGTATGGATTTTGACTCGATAGACAGAAATTCCACCCCTCTGTATAAACCGTATTATATTTTTTAATGTATTGGCTGTCAGTGAAACCAGGCAGGTTGTGATTGATTCTTCGGAACACTATTTAGGCTAAATGCTTGGCTGACAAATAACCTGCAACCAGGATAAGCTGATTGCATGGGGTGTTGACACCTGAAAGGGATGATAAAGGTAGGGGTTTTTTGGGTTTAAATGTTATTTGGCTGCCCTATCAGCAGTTTTTGATATACGGGGGAATAAAGGGGTTTAGACTTCAATCTGGTAAGCCCCCCCCATCCCCTCTGCCTTATCCTGAATGATCTTATTTAAAAACCCTTTTAAAACCAAAGAAAATGGGGAAAAGCATAAAACTTTTAAATTTTTACCATGGTATTTAAAGGCATCAATAACTCAATCAGGGGTCATTATACCAAAAACATATCTACTACATTTGGGATTAGCTCTTGACGCCCAAAAAGGTCAATTTGTGGTTGACCAAATTCAAATACAAATGTTGAAAAAACCCACATCCCGACAGTTCCATTCTGTTTCTTCAGATAGAATCGAGCTTTGTCAGCAATATTTCTTGGGGCTTTATAGGATGTTTATAAATATATTTTGGTTTTTTTGGCACCATTGCCATATGTTTTAGCAATACTATTAAGTTGATGATGTTGCACACTTCCCATTTTATTGATAGAAAAACACTGCTGTAGTGTTGTCAACTCGAGTATTGTTTTTTTTGACTTTTGATTTTTTCCCCAAACATTTTATTGCAAAATAGATGGCTTTGAGCTCAAAATATTTATGTGTAGATTTTGTTTCTTCAGTACTCCACCAACCGAACTGAACTCCCCATTACAACTGCCCCCACCCTGTTTTCTAGACGGAAATTTCAATTTTTTGATTTCTAAAAATTCCTTGTAAGAAAATAAAGTATTTCCACCACTTTAATTTAGTTTAAGGTCATGAGAAATTAAAACTTTCTGTAATTCCCGTTAGACTTTTTAGTCAATAAATTTCTCTCTTTCTATTGTTTTAGTATATAGCTTTCCATACTTTACAGCGGACATATTGACACCAACAAACCTGCTACATGAGCCAAAAAAAAACTTTTTTACAGTCATTGCTAGTTTTAAGTTTTAATATAGCATTTTTAACTTTGATGTATTTTGATTTGGAAGTTTTACCACCATATCACTTGTATTAAAGATCAAGCCTAAGAATAAACAACTTGTGGATGGTGGTGAACATTTGAAAATTTACTAAACAGGACTGTAATTTGGCAACAAATTTTTAAAAATATTTTTTTCCCAAAGAATTATGAGCTATAAATTAGGAGCCAGTCATCTATGTAAGCTACAAAATATTCCCTTTGCTCTAAAAAAACTAAGACTGAATTTTTTGTGAAGTAGGGGCATATGAGATTCCAAAAGGACAGACTTGAAATTCCAAAAGCATACCACTCAAATCTCAAATTTTTTTTAATTTTTTTTATGTTTTGGGAAAAAAAAAGTAAGCATCTTCAATCTATTTTTTTTAACAAAAAATTTTGGTTGAATCAATTTACAAACAGTTTTAAGCCTCCATTTTAAAATGGTTCAAAAATTTTTTTTAACTTTTTCAATTAAGTACAAATTTTTTTGCCATTTGACTTTTGACTAAGAAATAAGGTGAAAAAAACTGCCCTTAAGGTGTGCAGATTTTTATTGTTTTCTAAGTAATATGTCTATTTTTAACTTTAGTTTTTTTGTTTTTCAGTTATAAAAAGTTTGGTTTCCCTGTCATATTGAGAACTTTTTGGGGGGGGTTTACAAAAAGAATTTAAAAACCCTTTTTTATCCAGGATAACTATTTTACCCCCTAAAGCTTTCCAATTATTTAAAATAAGATAATCGACCCACATTAGGAATAGAAGTTATACCTACTTTTATTTGTTCCTTTTCTGGGTTCGGTTTAGCTTGTGGTTTTGATGACTTGCTGCTCTGGTAAGTCTTGTTTGAGTAAACTTCGGGGATTCTGAAGAGGGCGATTGGGCGAATCCCTTTAAGCCCTGTCGAGGATTCCACCTACCTTCCTCACAGGGCCATATGTGTTTAAATACTTTTGGTGGGTTACGTTGGCCGGCCCATTTGTGGAGGTCATTTCTTTTGTTTTTTCAGCAGCCTTTTTCTGTTTTTATTTTTTTTCCCAGATTTTCCCCATAAAGAAAAGTATCTACTGGTGTTGGGGCAGATATATCCACAACCATTTATTTAAATTGTTGTTAAAAATGACCTGCGCTGGGAAAAGTTTGTGTTGAGGAAATTTAAAATAGTGACGAGTTGTGTCATAATATTTCCCTTTTTTTGACACCTCCTCATTTTCTCTGAAACTTATTTGATTTGTCTTTTGTTAGACCCACTGGACCCATTTGGCAACCTTTGGATTTAAGATTGGTGGCCCAATATAAAAAGCCTTTTGGACAAAGGTATTTGTTTTACTGAACATTTTTCTTGTCAACCCATTTAGCTATGTGGTTGACCCTTCTCAGTAGTTGAGGGTGAATAAAATAAGCGATTTTCCCACATCGGGATCATCTCCCAGCACACTGTTACTTGTTGGGTTTAAAACATTTCCTCTAAATTTATTATCTCACATGGGGCCGGGCTTCCCGAGCCTCGGACTCTGTTAATAGTTGCTGGGTTCTCGAGCCTCGGACTCTGTTTAAAGGTCGCCAGACTTCTAGAACCCCTTTGGGCAACTTCAATGCACTTAGCTGCCGGACTTCCCGAAACGCGGACAGATCTTTCTGCCCTTAAAATTGACTCTCTCAGTTCATCAAGTCTTTTTTGCATTTTTTTAAAAATTTCTTTAAAACTTACGCTTCTTGATCTTGATCGTCGATTTCTTTGTAGTTACTTTTTGAGCGCGGGCCCCGATCATTTTGGCGGCTTTTGAACGGCGGCCATCATTGTTTGACCCCGGGACATGCTCCAGCTTTCTCTCTGCTTCTCTTACCCCGTTTTCTATATCTATCGCTACTTGAGTCACTGGTAGATGCAGAAGGGGTTCTCCGACGTTTTTTATCTTTACTCTTACCCATTTTAAATTATTTTCTTAATTTTAAAAGCACAAGAAAAAATTTTTCGAGCGTTCTTATCAAGCATAGAAATAACGAATAAGGAATTTGGTCAGGGAAACGTCAAGCAAGCGTGGTGCGAAGGAACTACTGGAACCCTATTCCTGAAATTTTTTTTTTTTTTTTTTTTTCTTTAAAAGCTATGTCAAGCAGTAGAAACTAACGTACTACAAGTATTTCAAGATAAATTTAAGTGATCTAGAGGACGAAGTGCAAAATGCATATAATACAAGGTTTTAAAAGTGTTTATAAAATATTGTGTGCCACTTTAGTGTAAAAATCAAGAACTGTGTATAAAAAGAATGAGGAATATAGTAAAAATGATGTTTGATTTTCAACTTTGATCTCTGCTTTGATGATAAATATCTCGAAAAGGAAGGATTGCCAAAAAAATTTTTTTTCAGATTCGTAATTAGCGCCCAAAAAATTCCCGTATACCAAATTTGGTCAAAATCGGAGAGGAGGCAACTTTCGTGACAATTACCAGGTTTTACACCTAACTTTCTTTCTCTGTCACACGCTTGTTCGCACGGTCAAGCGGCAAGGCTGCCTCTGGTAGGTATATGCTTATAGATAAAAGTTTATGGGTATATGCTTAAATGTTTAAAAAGAAATGTTATTTTATATATTATGTTACCCTGGGTGAATGTCAAAAATTAAAAAAAAAAAACTGAACGACAACTAACCAAAATTATTAGTTTTAACCAAAACACACCAAAGTTGTTAGTTTTGGTTATTTTTCGTTGAGTTTTTTTTATTTTTGACATTCACCGGTGAATGTCGACATTCACCAATTTCGGACTTTCACGGTAACATATACATCAAAGGGTCACTTGGGCTTTAGCTAAGCCTGATACGATGAACCACTGCTGCGGAATACGTGTCCCTCCCATTCAGCACGCAGAGCGAAAGAGAGGACGATTAGACTTATTGGCGCTTTCTCCCTCACACACCTGTTTGCACCGTCAGACGCAAAGGCCCCCAAGGCTGCCTGCTTCGACCATACAGCTACCTAGAGGCAGCGTGTGAAAGAAAAAATTGGACTATTATATTTCTTTCTCGCTCCTACGTACTAATAGGTAGGTAGGTGGGGTGTATACTCCGCTTTGCGTGCTGATGATGATAAATCAGGACGTTGGAGCGAGAGCAAGAGAAAAAGGGTATGGTCCGATTTTTTTTCTGTTTCATATGCTTGTTGGCACTGCCTGGGGCAGGGCTGCCTCTAGAAGGTACATCTTTGAAGTTGAGGACGTATGTCTGAGCTTTTTGAAGCTGGCACCTTTTTTGTAGCTAGCCTCACAACGAGTTTCTGGGTTATAGCCTCACCTCTTCCTCACCGATGACAGCTTTCCTAACCTTTAATTCGGCCTTTGGTATTTAAACGTGAAAGTTGAATGTTTCCAGCTGTTTTCTTTTTAAAATATAGGTAATTATATTAAAATTAACATAACTATTGTATTAAAAAGTGCTTTTAATTTATTTACTATTTTCTCTAAAGCCCTGTCTAAATTACAAATATTTGTTATGAATTGCATCAGAAACTATTTAAATGAAAACTTATTTCCAGTGATTTCCCAAAGGGGTTCGACGTAACCAGGTAATTCCCCGCCAAACCACATATTGTAGTGCGCCTGACATTTATCGCTGCTAAACGCATTTATTGCAATAGTTGCATCAGAAACAGTTTGGAAGAGGCTCGCCCTATTTTATATAAAGTAACTTGTAAAAATGTCCGGAGATAACAAAGAAGGTAAGGATACCTACTATTATTATTATTACTATTATTGTTATCCATTTTTTAAGAAATATTTTGCCGACTTTATCCACTTTGGTAATCATAATTTTATTCCTTGATTTTAAAAGTTAAGAATCTTATCTTTTAGTTTTGAATTATCCCATTCATTCTTAAGAATCAAGAAAACAAAAAAATCATAGGTAATTGTTTACAAAACGGATTTCTGCTATTTTACTATTATATGGTTAATATTTGGTATACAGGCCTTCTGTTATTTATTAGGAATATGAATTTATGTGCGCACAAACAAAAAATTGTGTATTTTTTTTAATTTTAGGAAAAAACAAACTTAGGGGTTCACAGTGTTGCCAGTTTTTGACATTCTGTCTGTCTAGAATCTAGAATATAATTGGGGTAAATAAAAAGCTGCTTTGCTAACCAAAACTAACCATGACCGACTAGAACTAAGAGGTTAGTTAGTTCTGGTTAGCAAAGCGGCTTTTTATTTTACCCAATTATATTTTAGACGTAAAAATGCGGGGACGTATTAGGAAAGACCCCGATTTGGCAACACTGCACGGTTAACCTTAAAAATAATTTCTTGCTGTTTCTTGTCATAAAGGGGAGTTTTCGCATTATATGAAGAAATCAATGGTAATTATAAATTTTAAAATCGAAATAAAAAATATTAAAACACATAATTTCTCTTCTGCGCTAGTATATTTGCAATCCCTGAGGACACTAGAATACGACTATATAAAAATTTTGCCATTTAATCCTAAAATAGCAGAAAACCGTTTTGTAAACAATTACCAAATCATATTATAATCAAACAAGGGTTATTAAAATTCACATTTTTATTTCAGCAGCTATATATACCTCTGAGAAAACAGGAAACGATGAGACTGGAGATGGAACACAAGAAAACCCTCTCAAAACGATTTTACAAGCCATGCGTAAAGCTGGAGCTGAACCATTCCCAACTATTTATGTAGATGGCAAAGAGGACGGTGTCAAGTATGAAGTTGCTGCCAAATCTCAGCTTAAGAAAATTCAGAAACTTTGGGTAAGAAGGAAACATTTTTTGCAATTTTTATACCCATATGTAGGGATTTTAAATATCTTTTTTATTATTATTTCGATAATTTACACATAAATTGCAATTAACAAACACCTAGATGACCAAACATCTGTATGTGCAATAATAGTTACAATAGACTAAAAAAAAAAAAATTAAACATACACATGAATGGAAGAAAGAAGCTCCTGGCTCTACACTATTATAAATTCAAAAACACCCAAACCAGATTCAAAACTGAAAATCAGAAAAGGTTCCTAAATATATTATTCTTTTCAAAAATATAAGATCTACACTGTTTTTTAAAAATATGAATTTTGGTAATATTTCTTATTTCTAAAGGTATCAGGTTATAAATTTTTGGAGCAAAGTAATTAAAAAATCTTAAGTTAGCATTGGTGTTACTTTTAGGTAATTTTATACAATCATTTAATTTACTTCTCGTTGGATAGTTATGACTAATAATATTTTTTAGATCTTTGTTTTTGTAAACAAAAATGCTAACTTCCAAGACATAAACAGACCTTATGTCAAAAACTTCCCTAGAATACAACATGCGTAGAATAAAGTCTATTTTTTTATAGATAACTTTTAATATATAATTTTGTACAATGCTTATTGGGTGTAAAGCCATCTTATAATACCACCCCACACAATAATTCCTAATAACTCTAAAACAACTTTATAAGAAAAGAAAATAATTGCTTAGGTTTAGAATATTAATTCGGCCACCACTGAGGGTCTGGTTAAGATAAGGAATCCACGAATTTTGCATTTTTGAAAATTTTAAATAGGAGTTTTAGGTCTTTAGAACAGTTTAAGATTAAAAAATCGCTAGATGAACTACTTTTTTTATTTAAAAAAATCATAAACCCTAGTATTTTACATCTAATTGCAAAGGTATGTACGGTGTTGCAAAAACTTAGATAGTTTTTTTATAACATCTGGAAACAGTCATTTTTGATCACAATTAAAAGTAACCAAAACTAGCTTTAACTAACCAAAACTAACAAATTGGTCCTTACCAAATAAAAAAAGTTAATTAGTCAAAAATACTAAACAATGCTGTACAAGACAGCTTATGCTTAGACAAGGAAAGCGATCAATAATATTCTCCTTCCTTGTCAAAGGACTTATGTTGGTTTTGTTGCCATTATTATTTCCAATCTGGCCGATTTTTATTATTTTAAAAATAGAGTTGTTAATTCGCAATATTTTATGTATGTTTTTTGAGCGAATTTACTGAATAAATGGTCTGGATGCGGGCTTGACGTAACAAAAGTCGGTAATTCCCCGACTTCCCGACTGACCGAGTCCAAACACCAGCACGTTTTTACGTACATTCCTTCTTTAAATAATAATTCTGTTGTGCAATATTTTTCTTTCTTGCTTTACAAGTAACAATATGATATGAACAGAACCATATTTTTTAGTATATTTTAAAAGATAATACTGTTTACCTATTTATATGTTTTTAAGCTTTGTATATGAGATATTGGTAATTGTGCATCAGTGGAGCTTCATCCATTTTTGGCCATAAAAAATCGAAAACATTGTTTTTTTTTTCTTTTGTTTGATGAATTTACAAATCTTTAAAGAAAAATCCAAACAATTTTTTTTCGGTGTTAATTTTTATTTTAAAAATAAAAAAATGGGTATTTTTTTAGTTTTTCGTCAATAAGATGCATCCAATTAATTTTAGCAATTTCTAGTGATTTGTTTCATGTTCTACGTGTAAAGACAAATAATTTTTTTTTTTTTTTCAAAAATATCAATATTTGGATTTTTCAATTTTTTTTATTTTATTGAATAATTGACATTTTTGATTTTTTTTATAACTATTCTATTTTTGATAAAAATATTTAAAAACTGAAAAAAAATTATTCATGTTGATTTTACAAAAAAGTGTACCTGCGTTTTTACATATACTTCAAGTCCAAAATTTCTGTCAATGACGCATCGCTCGCTTTTAGAGTGCCCCGGGTTGTGTGGGGTCAGGGGAATCAATTCCAGTGGCGTATGTATTTTAGAAAATAAATAATAAAATTTCGTCAAAACATGAAAATATTTTTTACAAGCAAAAGTTATTTTCTCACATTTTCATCAACCCTTTAAATTAGTAAAAAGCCTATATTATTTTGGTATTATTCGGATTAATGAAAAATGTAATTTTTTTGCTTAATTTTGCACACATCCTATTTTGAGGTCATAGAACACAAATTTGAGTTTTTTGGCGATTTTTCAACGTTTTTCCAAAAAAAATACATTTTTTACTTTAATTTTACCTTCTCTGATTTTATTTTGCTACATGAAAAAAATAATAAAATTTTAGTCTTAACATAAATTAAAAAAGATGTAAAAGCAGAACGATAGACAATCCAAGTTACACCGACTTGCCAATTCACCACCGATCTTGCAATCTCAATATTAAATACGATATTCACACGCATTGCTTCATCAACAATATCCACTATATAAGGAACACGAAAGCTCTGAGATCATCAGCTTGTAGAATCCAATAACTTTTTCGGTCTTTCGTGTTCCATATTTAGGATTTCCATATCGAGAATATTTTTGATCAAACATTGGGTCGAGAAGCAAGGTTCGCATACCTTATAAAAATGTCATAAAGAAAACTATTACAACCTGGTAACAGGTCAACATTTTTAGAATTTCGAGTTGAATTCGGACGTAAACGTTTTACCTACTTTTTATTGAAAATTAAGGTTTTTTCCTTACTTTTTAAGTGTTTTTTTAATATTAACATAGTATGAGTTTTTTAAATATGTTTTCTGCAAATGACAGAATTTAAAGGAATATGTCAAAATGGAATTAAACAGTTCAATTATTATTATTTTAAATACTATAAGAGGACCAAAAACAGCCTCTGATTCATGTTTAACAATCGAAAAGTAAAGTGTGCAAAAAATAGCAAAAAATCCATTTTCCAGTATCCGCATAATTACTTAATATTGATTTTTGCCTTTTAAAACTCTGAATACCTGTAACGCGAATTAACTTTTGTTAAAGTTGCACATATCTCTGCAGCATCCAAAGTGGTTAGTTCGGGATTTTTCCCGAATCCATGGTAAACATTTTTAACCATTATTCGTTCTTTTAACGTTAACTGAGTTTTTTTTATAGGCGGATAACTAGTTAAAGGTTGGTTAATATTATAGTTTACAGAATTAAAAGCACTTAACAACACTAATCTTTATATACAATTATATACACTAAAGATAAACTATTATAAAATTAGCACAAAACAATATCTATATACTACAATTATTAGAAATTTATAATATTTAGAAAATACCCTGTATAGCAATTAAAATTTAAACTTACAAAATCTGTCCATAATCAATAATAACTAAATAAAATCATCGAACAGCACGAAAACCCTGTCGATACGCTTATTTTCAAGTCTTTTCAAGTTGTAAACTAAGGAATGTGTGTTGCCACTTTTATTGTCTTCCCGATAACAATGATTTCAATACATATTGGCGTGCTATTTTAAGTGCGATCGCTGGCTGGTGATTTATTCTTGCGAATTATGACAACGTGGCGATGAAACTTTTGGCCGGTTCACTGTTATTTGAGCGGAAAAGTATATCATAGGCTTAAAAATCATTTACTAGTGTTAGATTTTTATTTAGCCGCTTCGTCGGTTGGGTGGCCGGTATTAAATGAGTCACTGACAGAAATTTTGGACTTTAGGTATAATTACTGAGATTTTTATTCTTGATACAATATATTGTACATTATATTAATTTTACGTGTTGTTAAATGAAGTAGGTGCCAAGTAAGATACGTAATTTTTAATATATTTTTTTATTATTAAGGTAAGAGAACAATATAAACAAGCTGATAAAAGTAAAAAAGAAGAAGAAGATGCTGAAAGAAGAGCCAAAAATCTGGAAGAAGCTAAAAAAATTGTTATTAAAGAGGATACATCTTTACCCAAAGCCGAAAGGATAAAGATTATGCAAGGTAATATATTTGTGATAAAAAATATATGGATTGGGTAAGCTTAATTGGTGGATAGGATTTCTGTGTAAAGAAAAGATTTTTTTTTGTTTTTCTTGCAAAAGAAAGCAGTTTGATATATTTTAAAGCTACAAGTTGTTTTTTTATATAGTTTTCTTCATAATAATAATATTATATTCAATTAGTATCAACGGCAATTAATTATTTTCTTATACAAATAAATTTAACGATTTCTAAACCTGTTTTATTAAGTAATAATTGCGGCACCGCTGCCCTTTTCCACGTGACGCCTGCTTGACTAAAGCCGTTTCAGATCGCTTTACTGATAACGCCTCGGTGATGAAGCTACACGGCCGCACAAGTCGCTGTGTTGCCACAATTTGTCTTCGATTTTCAGTAGAAATATTCACACAAGTACTTCGATATGTGGGTACGATTTTCTCGTTTCCGGGCAGCAGATATTGTACCGGCGAGACAACAGGTTCTCTTTTCCTGCTCAGGCGGTTTTTTTGCCTAATGGCGGTTCTGCCAAATTCACGTGTGATGCATTAAAATTTGCATATTTTCTTGTGGTATGGCGTGCTATGGTCAACTGGTGATGTTTTATCAGGACTATTAACGGTTGATTTGCAAACAGGTATGTTAAAATTCTAATATAGTGATAAATGCTATTTTCTTTCAATTTTCAAATCTAGTTTTATCCAAGTCATCTTGCTAATTTTGGGTGTTTTTTATAGCAGTGTGCAATGTTCATTTCCTCTCTAGGAGTAGCCACTGACTTATTCCGTTGGTAGCCTGTAACCCGCATTTATGGTGAGTTAACTCATACTTAAAATACCCATAAATATCTGTATAATACTGAGTTTATTATCACTATAAATTGTTTGGTCTTTAGTACGAATTTTAAGGGTCCTAACACTGTTTTTTTCAAACAGGGTTTTTACGGTTTTTTCGTTTTGGTAAATTCATCCAGTTTCGACATTCGTTCCTGTATGGTTTGGCTCTTCACGTGACCACTACCAGTGTAGAAGCAGGGCGTCGTCCAGCAGCCATTTTGTCCGAAACCAACAGGAAAACAGGTTTTACCTTTCCTTTTTTATAGGGAATACCAACATCTGCGCGCCATATTTTTGTTTACCTATTTATTTTAGAAGAAATTGAAATTTTATTATTTTTTTTAAAACTAAGTAATTAACCTACATTTGATGACATGTTTCTCTTTTATTATAATATTGTTTGTAAATAATGTAAAACAACTATCAAAATTGTAAGAACCGATCTGATAAGGAAATTAATTTTTTAGTTGATTTAAAAGGGGGTTATTTGCGCTTATAATATTACGGATGCTTGATCAAGTACACGGTATTATGCATATTACATCAAGAATAAAGATTGCGTTAATTTTAATAGAAATAATGCGTCAGGGAGGTTCGTTTGTAAATTAATTAAAATTATATTTTTTCAATAGTTCATTCCTTAAGAATATGAATAGAAACCATGTATTTGAACTGACTGTTTATGAATTTAAATTCCTACCTTTGTGAAATTAATAACAATCGTTATCTCGAAAACTATCGATTTTTCGAAAAAACTTTATAAGGACCATTTTTTTAGATTACAAGGCGATCTTCATTTTTTGTCTGAACAAAAATTCTCCTATTTGCATGTTTTGGCAGATATTAGCTGGAAACCCATTTTTCGGTCCTTAAAGGGCCATTTTCAGCCCTTTCCCACCTGTTAATGTTGATAAACTTTTTTTGGCTTGAAAGCATCCCTAAAGACCTAAGAATTGCGCCACAAGGAAAAACTGTAAAGATTTATTTACAGCTTTGTCCCTTCATTTACTGGACTAAAAGTCCTTATGAATCTATCTGTATATATTATACAGGTGTGGAAAGTTCAAAACCGAACATGGACGTTTCGCAAGTAGAACAAAGAAAACACATTAACCACTGAAACAGAGTGAGATCGAATTTAAATTAGGACATACGCGCCAAAATAGCTTAAACAGCGTACGCTCGACGAAGGTTGACTTATGATAAGGGGAGCGGGATGCCTCGAATCGCCGCGCCGGTCTTCGCTGTTCGAAACAGTGCTTGATAGAAGCATCGAAACATTGCGAAGCTTTGTCTGACTTCTCTTACACGGTTAAAGGGGTTGTCCGTTTCTTTTTGATACATTACACTTTATCCCTATGTTCAGTTTTGGATTTTCCACACTTGTATATGCAAGATACATAAGTAGTAAGAACTTAACTGTTTCTTTAATAAATGTATTTTTACAGGTAAAGATTACAGAGATAAACGTGTCAAAATATTCGGTTGGGTTCACAGGATACGTAGACAAGGCAAAAATCTCATGTTTATTACGTTGAGAGATGGGACAGGTTTTCTTCAATCTGTGCTAAATGATCTACTGTGCCAGACCTATAATGCTCTAGTGTTGCAGACTGAGTCCTCTGTTGTATTGTATGGCTCGATTAAGGCTGTTCCTGAGGGAAAAACTGTAAGTTAGAATCTTAAGAATGGCTACTTTTATTAATAGTAATTCCAAGATGATTATTCTGGAAAAAGCATAATAATGTTGCTTTAATAATTAATATTTTCAATTTATAGAATTTATTAAACTTATTAACTTATTTTTAGGCTCCAGGTGGTCATGAACTAATTGTAGACTACTGGGAATTAATCGGATTGGCACCGCCAGGTGGCGCTGATTC
Source organism: Listronotus oregonensis (assembly GCA_019359885.1). Taxonomy (NCBI): domain Eukaryota; kingdom Metazoa; phylum Arthropoda; class Insecta; order Coleoptera; family Curculionidae; genus Listronotus; species Listronotus oregonensis. Next base: position 93,018 of record JAHBCN010004424.1, read on the forward strand.
GATTCTCAACGAAGAGGCGTTGCCTGATGTTCAGGCTGAAAACAGGCATATTATGATTAGAGGAGAAAACACCTCAAAAGTTTTGAGAATGAGATCGGTATTGCTTCAAGCATTCAGGTTAGTTTAGTTTAGTATAGACTTGTTATTGATTGCCCTAATACTTAGATAATTTAGTAATTTTCTACCATTTTGGCAAATACCAAACACGGAAAGAAGAAAGTGGGAAGTTCGGGGCTTTTCCAGACGAACTGTAAAGAGATGCGTCAGTAGCACTCTCTGTTGCTCTATAGGGATTGATTAATTGATTGATTGATGAAATAAATACACAAGTTGAGGTTTTGTCCGCCACGACACTGCAGCCCACAGGGCTTGTTGTATCTCTTTTGTATTTGTTTCAGTTAAAAAGGTTTGACACCTTAGACATGGTGTAGCTTTTTACTGTTCTTTTCTGGTCTCCAGCCTCCTGGTGGTTAGTGTCCACCATGAGGTTTTGATTTGTTCTCCAGTATGTAAGTGCAGGGCACTCATATATGATGTGAGAGGTTGTCTCTTCCTCTTCGTCACATAGTCTGCAAATGGGTTCTTCTCTATAGATGCCCATAGTGTGCATATGTTTTAGGGTGCAGTGTCCGGTTATTAATCCTGTCACTATTCTAATCTGATTCCTATTTAGTAATTCACTTGTCAATGCTTGATGGTGAGTCCAACATTGATTTACTGTGATATTGCCTTGGAATGTGGTTCCAGATGACTGATGTTGTGTTGAATCCACCGAGTCATATAGCCACGAACCGAGGCTTTTGGTATTCCAAAAACAGGTTCAGGACCCACAACATTGCTGCGGAGCCTCGCCTGGCCAGGGTGTCTGCATTTTCATTGCCCTGTATTCCCTGTGTTCTGGCACCCAGGAAAGTGTAACTTTGTTGTGGTTAGCCAGGTTTAGGGGGCATTGCAAAACAGTTCGAAACCAACCTTGAGTTGACTGTTGGGATGCTAAAGCTTTTATTGTAATTGGGCATTTTTTAGTACTTATCATAATAAGTAGTTTAAACGTTTTTTTTTAGACCAAGTATTTGAAAAAGATAGCTCTAAAAGCAAAGAACTTTGTTTTATTTTAGGGACCATTATTTAGATAGAGGATACTGTGAAGTTACTCCTCCTTCGATTGTCCAGACTCAAGTGGAAGGCGGATCAACATTATTTAAACTGGACTATTTTGGGTAAGTAGATGTCAAAAAAAATATTTGGTTAAAAAAATTTGTTAGTAGTGACCAGTATACTGTGTACACCATATTTTAGACATCTTAATACTATTTTTATTGACTAGACAACTCATCAACCACTTAAGTGTTTCTTAAAATTACTTTATACATGATTGGCAATACAAAAGCTTACATATCAATTATTTTAATGAAGGATTGTATGATACATATGATATGGCCACAGATTGAAAAGATAACGACAACAATTTTCTGCATGCAGGGGGATGCAGTACAAGCATCCAGCTATTTTCTGCATCACTTTAAGTAATAGAAACATTGCATTATTCTGAGTGGATCGCCATCCACCGAATGCCCTGCCCGTGGTATTCCCCTCTTCTTGTTGGGCCAGTAGAAGGGAAATCGGCCACAGCACGTTTTCTGTCTGTCTTCATTTCGCTCAAACCGTTGCCTATTAAATTGACATCTCGTTTTATCGCACTGAAAATCTCTGCATGCAAGAAATTGGTTTGGCTGCCGTGTATAAGATTTGATACCAGACAAGTTATATTGAAAATTTTCACTATACCCGTTAATACCGAGTCTTCTTCATTTTTCGTATTTCTTATATGTCATATTCGGTTGCATTTATTATTTACATAAAAACTCTAGAAAAATTATTTTTTTATACTCTATTATTTTAGGGAAGAAGCTTACCTGACACAAAGTTCTCAGCTCTATCTAGAGACCTGCTTACCTTCTATGGGTGACGTTTACTGTATTGCTGAAAGTTTCAGGGCAGAACAGAGCAGAACTAGAAGACATCTAGCAGAGTATGTATTTAATTTACACAAATATTATTAACAACCCAAACAAATAGTATTAAAAAGAGAAAATATTTTTAATGAAAAAAAAATGTATGTTGTTAGTCCATGGAATCTTTATTACCATTTATTATTATTATTATTATTTTATCCTGGGACTGCCTAAGTACTAACATACCGTGGGTGCCTTAAGTGTGGTGAGAGGGGGTTTGTTCACACGGGACTTAAATTTTTGGAGATTGGGAGGAGAAGGAAAAACTTCTGCGGGCAGCAGGTTTCACAGTCTTGACACTCTAAGGATGAAGGAACGAAAGAAGCGGGAAGTTCGGGGCCTCTTAACTGCACTGTAGAAGGATGCATAAAAGTTGCCCTTCTGTTGGGAGCTGCCAGAGAAGGAATTATACTGGCCAACTCCTCTGAGCAGAAGCCATGAAAATACCTATAGAAGAGCGACAGATCCCCTACAGCTCGACACTGGGCAATATGAGGAAGCCTTTCTATGAGCGTTGGATCATTAATAAGACGAGCGGCTCTTCTCTGAATGGAGTCCAGAATGCTAATGTTGTGGGACGCCATTCCCCAGATATGAGAACAATATTCTAAAGAGGGTCTCAATTGGGATACATAAGAGTGTACAGATTGGAAAAAGACAAAATATTTTCTGGCTCAAAAGAGAATCCAAGCTTTTTGAAGCCGCCGAGGCTATGGATGTAATATGTTTGTGCCAGTTGAGGTTATTCTCAAAAGTAACGCTGACAAGATTAAATGACTCTTTGTTCTTCAGAACTTTTCCGCTCATATGTAAGGGATGAGCATTGGCAGACTTTTTTCGCGACAGCGAACATGACTGTGTTTTTGAGGCATTAAACTGAACAAGATTTTTGGCGCCCCAATCCAAGATAAGTTTGAGGTCTTGTGAAAGAGATATCTGCATTGACCTGCGCTTGTTTTCCAAATCAGAATTACATGGTGGCTTAAGAAATTGAATACTATAGTGGAGGGTTCTATCGTCAGCAAAACTATGAATGGGTTTGATTGTGGAAGAGAGAAGATCGTTAATGTGTAGAAGAAACAGCGTGGGTGCCAGCACTGAGCCCTTGGGCACCCCAGCATTAATTTGGTAGAAGCTGGAAGAATGACCATCTACAGTAACTGATATACGTCGATTAGAAAGGAAACTGGAGAGCCAAGAGCAAAGCTTAGCTGGAAGACCGTAAGAAGGAAGTTTGTTAAGAAGCCCATCATGCCAGACCTGATCGAAAGCTTTGGATATGTCAAGAGCAACGATCTGGGATTCACCAAGAAACTCAAAGGACTTGTTTCAGTTGTGTGAGACAAAGAAAGAAGATCAGCTGTGAATCTACTGTGACGAAACGGGAGAGTTTTGGATTGTTTTTTGGGGACAGGTTGCACATGTGCAGCTTTTCAACTCTCCGGAAAATACCCGTGTCGTAAGAGTTCGAAAAAGGCGAGTTAAGATGGGTGCAAGCTCGGGAGCCCATTTTTTAACACAATTGCTGGTATGTCATCCAGCCCAGACGATTTTTTAGTATTAAGAGAAGAAATAATATGCTTAATCTGTTTGACTTTAAAATTATATCGACATTTTGTGAGAAACAGGGACAACTGTTGGAAGAGGAAGATTAATAGAGGATCAAGGGTAGAATTGGCAGCAAATTGTTTGGCAATTAGTTGGCTTTTCCTTTGAAGGTAGAGACAATTCCATCTTCAGAGATTAGGGATGGAAAAGAATTTGTGCAAAAGTTTTGACTAATATTTTTGGCAAAGGACCAGAAAGCTTTACTGCCATTTGAGCAAGAGAGAACTTTATCTTTTATCCGATTGTTAAAACGTTTTTTTGCTTCTGAGATGGTCTGATTATACTGATTTCTTGCTTCAATGCTAGCCTGTCGGTTTTCGGGACTGGGGTTTTGGAGAAACTTTTTCTGGGCTTGAATTTTTAAAAGTCTGGCTTTGTCACAGGATTTAGAAACCCACGGTTTGTGATTTGAAGTAATGGGGTTCTTTTTAGTGTGGGGAATATAGGTACTTTACTAATATATTTCCTCCCCTTACAATTCTCAATATATAAACACTTAGGCTGTAAGTCTTTGTGGATTGTTTTAATATTCAAAAAAAAATATATTTTTTTAGATATACTCATGTAGAAGCTGAATGCCCCTTCATATCATTCGACGATTTACTGGACAGATTAGAAGACCTCATATGCGACGTAGTGGATAGAGTTCTTAAGTCTCCCTATGGAGACATTGTTTATGAACTCAACCCCAACTTTCAAGTGCCGACTCGTCCATTTATGCGAATGAACTATTCGGACGCCATTGAATATTTGAAAAAGAACAACATCACTAAGGAGGACGGAACGTTTTATGAATTTGGTGAGGTAAGTGGTAATATTAGTATTATTACAGGACTTCACAAATATTTGTTTAGTTTATAGAGAATCTGCGTTGGAACTAGTGGCGCCGCTCTCGTTAGTTTTGTAAGTTGGTACGTTAGGCCGAGCTGTTTATAAACGTGCATTTCAATACTGACTTACGAATCATGTAATTTTTAATTAATTATTTCTTTATAATCTACAAATTTATTAAATAAATATATTACAATAACTTATTAAAATATAAATGTTAATAAGAAACTTATAAGTTTAACCTTTTGCTTAAATTATTTTCATTACATGCCCAATCTAGATGTTCATTTATATACACTCCTAAAAATTTTGCTTTTTCCGAAATTTCAACAGGCTTGTCTAATTTTGTGTTTAATGCCATGTACGATGGTCTGCAAACATTGGATTGTTTTGTTTCAATACGAATCACCTTCCTTTTCTAAGGAAAAGAGGAATCGAATCCAGGGAATCGACTCGTACTTATCGGATCACGAATCCGGATCATTTTTAGTTTTTATACTAAAAATAGTAACTGATACGAATAATACTACATAATCCAGATGATAAATCAAGCGTTAAAGATTTTAGCCTCATTTTGAAGTGTTGTACCTCTTATAGTCAAATTAGGTTTTGGTAAATATTCAATTTGAATATGTTATTACTGTGATCATCATGAAACTACCCTTAAATGGAACATTTTTTTGATTCCATAACTGGCGATGCTAAATCTTCCTAAGTTTTTTAAATGTGATTCGTGAGATTACCTCAAGCAACTTATAAATGAAACATCTTATTGTAATTTTCCAAAAAGTTTTACAAATACCGTTTGATAATTTCTCTGCTTGCGGAATATAAAAATGTTTTAAAATTTAAAATTTATTTTTGTAAGTATAGTAATACAGTAGAGCCCCATTAGTCCGAATCTCCAACAATTCGAATTATCTAATAATTCGAATGTAAAAAAAGCAATAATGATGTATCTTGTAGTTCGAATTGTCGAGTATCAAGGAAGTTTAAAGGTGTATGGAAGCCCAATACTGTAGAACAAAATTGTCCAGGCGTGCAGGGCAGCGGGAATCGGGGGATTGGCCCCGCGTACTTTGCGCAATGAATAGTAGGTCAGAGCCGGACTTCTATAATTCTTTGTTACTATCTATAAAGTTGACATTATCAAATGTCAAATTCAAGCATTCACTTTTTTTTTATTTTTTGCACAAAATTGTTGGTTATTAAACGATACTACCATAGAATATTTAAAATTATTGTGTAATATTGGATTTTATATCATATAGATCTGATATAATATGGAAAGAATAGATGGCGCCACTTTACAGCCTTCTATTTAAATGGTCGATATTTTTGGGAGTTTTGTTTTTTACCAAAAATCTTTTGTAAATAAATAAAAACACGATTTTTTAAAAATAAATTTTAAACATTGTATGATAGTTTCATGTACTTATCACCAATTTTGTGATAAAAGAAGGGCAAGATGGTGTAACTGAGTTTAATCTAATACTAAGATTGTGGTTGTACATTAAAAAGTGAAAATTTTTATAACTGCTTTTTAGGCATATACTTTTCACTAATAACAAACATTCATGAGACAGAATAACAGTGGTTAAAAATGTTTAGTAACCTTTGGTACCTAGGTATCCATTGTAACAGTAACCGTTAAATATTATGTGTCTACAGTATGTCGAGCTTAAAAAGTTGATAATGTAAGTTTAAGAAACCAAAAATCTAATTTCTTTTTAAACAAATACAAAAAAAGCAAAAAGGAGCTTTAAAATAAAATTGTACTTTCTTTTATTCAATTAGAGGAACCTGTATATATTAAAATTTGCCTGGTCTGCCCAGTAATTAATAATTTTGATCCTTTAAAAGAATGTACTAAATTATTAAATGAAATGAAGGTACCTAAATGTAAACTTTTTTTTTTTTAATAATCCACAGAAGTACACAAACATTGTGGAAATCATCTAAAAGATAGTTAAGATTGCCTTAATTTTCTCACTGCTATTTTCTATGAAATTTTCATTTTCTATAATTCATAATTGATATATTATTATTTATTCGGTTACTTAACGTTACGTCTCATAAGAAGCACCTAATTTAAATATAAGAAATACTTACCTAAAGTAAAAAATGCCGGGTATGTTACCCTTAGATTTGCAAGATAAAACCATACAACCTCTAGTCATTTTGTTACGATATTATAAGTAACAAACAATAAACACAAAATTATAGTCACAATTTAATAAACACTAATCACTAAAATAAAAAGGTTTTTATCAATCCAAAAAACTCTGCAACCACAAAATATAATCACACAAAGCAAAACAATCCAAACTAATACAGCTCTCATAAAAGTATAATGTGTTGCCTAACTACACACTGATTTATTAGTGTGTAAGTAGGCAACACATTACATTATTTCGTGGAATTTTGTTATTGCGCAGAATCGGCGGGGCCAACTCTGACAGTTATTTTCATACTGGACTGGACATTTTTTGATCGAATGGGCCATAGCATTGGGCTTCCATACACCTTTAAACTTCCTTGTCGAGTATGCGCTAATCCGAATGTTTTTTTAGCGAGGTTTGAACTAATTTTGACAGGTCCGTTGCGTCTCTTTTTTCATGCACATGCACAGTACATGTCTGAGTCGTAGTGGTTCTTGTAGGCGTATAGCAAATCAAATCAAATCAATATTTATTGAAAAGCTAAATGCTGTACAATAATTCACTTAAAACTAGTACATGGTATTCCATTTAATTTATCAGTTGTACTAATAATAATTATAATTATAATTTCCCCAACAAGACGAAAAACAAAAAAAATAAAAAACACAAATAAAAATGTTGTCATAAAACTAAACTAGTTAAAGTCTAAATTTAAAAAAGTAAAATAACAGTCAAAAATACAACAGTCACAATGCTAAAAAACATAAAGGTATACAAAACTTCAGTATTAAAAAAAGTCAAAAACTTTTCGTTATATACAAAATAATATCTTATTAAAACAAAGCTTTAAGAACAACAATAGTAATATAGGTCTCCTATAACAAATTCTAAAATCACAAGGCACTTTAAATAGGTAGTTTCTCTATTTACAGTACATTACTCAATATGGGAATTGTGTTTACAATAAACTCATCCAAAGAATAGTTTGCACTTTCCAACAATGCACTTTTGATAACTTTATTGAAACGCTTGGTATCAAGCCGCCTTATATTTGGAGGAATTGCATTATATAAGTACCTTCCGTGGTGATGCAAACTATTTCTGGTAACCATACTAAGAGATTGGGGTAGGTTTAAGTCTTCCCTTATTCGGGTAGGGTAATTATGTATATCGCCCTGTTTCTCTATTTTTTTCCTATGTAAAAAAGTGACACTCTCATAAACAATCATGTCATAAAACGTGAGTATTTTTAAAGATTTAAATAGTGGCCTGCAGTGTGCAATTCTATCAGCATTACCTATAATTCTAATTGCTCGCTTTTGCAGCAAAAAAATTATGTTTGACCTGCAAAGGGTTGTATATCTCCAAAAACTATTCCGTATCTAATGCGTGACTCAAACAAAGCGTGATATACCTCCAAGGATATTTTGGCATCGTTTATTTCTGAAGAGACCGTTCTTAAAGCAAAAGGGAAGATGTTAGATTTTTACAAATTTTGGCGCAGGGTTTCCCCTTTTGGTTAAAATTTGCCAAAAATTATTTTGAAATGAAATCTTTTTGATCCTTTTAAATTGGTTTCAGAAAATAAAATTTTTAAATATTTTTTTTCTCAAATTTATGCAAGGTTTTTATAATTTAAAGTTTTGATCTGGAACGCACGCCAAAAAGAGAAACCATTAAAGGGGGACTTTTTTTTAAAAAAACAGACCCAAGCCCAAAAATGGGGAAACGGATCCCCTTTTAAGTTTGCAAAAATTTGGCCCATGGGTTCCTAACTGAACCCCCTGTTAATAATTGGAATAGCTAAGAATCCGAGAGATTTTAAGAATGCATCACTCCCGGTTGAATATAAATCATCGCTTAACGCCTGGATTACCACTGCTATATTCCAGGAATGATTTCACCACTCATTCGTGCCGCAGGTCAGAAGTTACTTAAGAGAAACAAAATCTACCCGCAAAGGCTCTTCTACTTGTGGACAATGCCTCCAGCCATGGATCTCAAGAAAAACTTGTAACTGAAGATGGATGTATTTCAACACTTTTTTTGCCACCAACTTGCCCAGCTCTAATTCAGCCATTAGGTCAAAGCGCTATTCGCCTAACAAAGCTATTTTATAGAAAAAGTTTGTTGAATGATAAACAAGACGTCTGCAAATTACTTAAGAATATTTCTCCGAAAGATGCGGTGTGTCTGCCACATAACGCTTGGGAGAAAGTTTCCCCACACGTTTTACAAAAATGCTGGACCAAACTGCTACCCGGTGAAATAGCGAATAATGTGGAGTCAGATGACGATCCTGATGAGCTTAGTGAGGCAAAAAATGTTATATAATGTTATATTTTAGTGCTGCAGAGATTAAAAAAAGTGATTTCTTAATGAATAAAAAAAATGTTAAACGAGCAAAATCACCAATTTTTTTTAATATTTTTTGTACCTGTTGTTTTTTGTATGTACAAATATAATGTACTAAAATATTTAAAATAAACGTGTTTCAGTAGTCCCAAAAATTCGGACTACTCCGAATCGCTCTGGTTTTTATTGGTTCAGATTATCGAGGTTCTACTGTAATAAAATGTCCCATTTGAAAGTCCCTCAGTGTTATCTTAAGGATAACATATTAAAAAATTATTGAGATCAAGCAATCGAAATTTTTAAGATCAAATGCAAGTAAAATTTATGCCCTTTTTTGGATACCACGCTCGAAAAAAAAATGTTTCGTTTAAATGTTGTTTCTCTGGACTTGAAAAACAACATATTTTGGTTAAAATTCACATGTTAGGTGTGTTTCCTTATTTCAAAGATTTAATAGGTTGCACAAGAGATGAGGCATTTTAGCTAGGATTTTTTTTGTCCCGCCTGAAATTTTCACAGTGGGTAGGGAATAGCCCAAGGATCAAAGTTTATATCATGCCGAGGTGTGCTTTTATCCTGGGGTGGTTGCCACCCCACCTTGGGGTGGAAATTTTTTATTACATTTTAACTACAGAAATCGATAAAGAAAGTAATTTTAAGTAAAAAATGTTCTATAAATTTTTTCGTAAAACTTATATTTTTCGAGTTATTCGCAATTGAAAGTAAAAGTTTTTTGACGAAAAAATCGACGTTTTTAATGGGGTTTTCACGAATAACTCTAAAAATATGCATTTTATCAAAAAAACTGTAGAGAGCAAAATTGTAGCTTATAAAAAAACTAGATAAAAGTTTTTTTTTATAATTTCTCAACAACCAATACAGACCGAGCTACGGCTTGATAATTGTTAGCTTTTGTTCGTCAAATGTTAAATTTGAAAGATTCAAAGTCAAATAGCGGGAAAACTTTGCATTTTTCAAGGAAAACATATAAGGTCTTTTTTAAAGTATATAATAAGACCTTTCTTTTAAAAACAAAACGAGAGTTTTTAGCATGAAAATTAAGCGAAGTTATGATAAAAATAAGGTCGGTTCCTACTTTTTTCTACGAAAAGATCATTAAAAACAACTCCTAATTCCACCCTTAATTAAAATAGATCTGAACCTCTTCTGCGATTCTATTTATATATGTATTATTAATACATTGTAGAAGTTTAACCAAATTAAAATGTTTAATTTTAGAAACATTGAAGCTTAAAGTGAAAAACGACTTTTCGCAATTTCGTAAAAATAGCCATTTTCTTCAAAATAACTCCAACAATACTGGAGATACGGAAAAAAAGCTAGTGTACCGAATTATAACTTTTTTGATAACAAAGACTTTTTATTACATATATTTTTCTGTAAATAAATATTTGGCCAGATATGGCGTTTAAAGCCTCTATTTACGAGAGCACCACCTTATTTAATTAGGCTTTTAAAATACCCTTTTTAAAA
>JAHBCN010004425.1:0-63901 GCA_019359885.1 Listronotus oregonensis
GATGATCGCTGCACCTTTCAGTCGGTGATTTATATTTTTAAAGGCACGTCCTTTTCGTGTTTACTAATATCTGTTAGACTGTTTGTTAATTTTTTAAATAGTGAATAAAAAATAAAACAATTTAATGTGTTGTAATTGTTTATATACATATGTGTATTTTAATTTATGCGATCCACCGCTCCAGTGTCTTCTTGACCCCGAGAGGAGTAACTACATATTTTGTAAGTTAAAAATCTAATTGTGTGTTTGATTCGTTGTTTGAATGTTCTTTTTCTATTGTTGCTTTTAGCTATCCTGATGAAGCTTACAATCAGGGAAAGCTAGATATTGGAAATAAAATAGTTAGAACTGAGCATTAACATCTTTACTGCTCTATTTAGATAATTTCTGGGGGATCCCTTTGTGATTCTACTGTGTAAATTTATTTACTTCTACCCCATTATTACTAGTTGTCCTGTTGACATATATATATATATATATATATATATATATATATATATATATATATATATATATATATATATATATATATATATATATATATATATATATATATATATATATATATATTTATATATATATATATATATATATATATATATATATATATATATATATATATAATATAGAGGAGATAGTCATGACTAGTTAAAAAAAAATATCCTGAGTAGGGGTGTAGCAGCTTTTTTAAATTTTGAAAAAGGATTGGTGGCCTGGATTTGTAAGAAACCCTTTCTTTTTGGGCTTTGAGAGTTTATTATTTTCCCCTTCCTCAGGACTAACTAAAAAAAAGTTTTTCAATTAGAAAAATCCAAAACCTTAAAATTTAACCAAAAGGGTTTAAAACAGAATAACCAAAAAAGTTTTTATTGAAAAAAATAATCTTTGGGGAAAATTTTATTTAAAAACTAAAGGAAATAAACACGGAAAAGCGCGGTTTTCTGAAGCCGTGATCGAATGTATAAAACATCTGAATAATCAACGACATTCGTTACTCGAAAAACTTGAAAAGGGATGCGAGATTAATGACATGGAAAAAAGAGACATATCTTGTTATTTTTACAGGGGATCTATATAATAATTAGGAACTGTTCCACAGTAAGTACCTGGAGAAAATTTTATTTTATTTTTTTTTAATTTAAGAGATTAGTATTAAAAGTAGCCAAGACCCGTAAAACGGTGAAACACCCAACCTTCCTGTCTTTTTCCCCTTTGTTCATGGTTTGACTTTTTGTTATAGTATAAAACTATAATTTTAGAAGAAAACAGGTATGAAAATGCTACAGAAAAAAAAACAAGAGGAAACACCGTCTCCCAAACGTCAAGAAAAACACAAACTATAAAGAATTTTAGAAAGAATTATTCGTCAGGAGCTGGACAGTCAATTGCTACGATATTTTTCTTGTTCTAACCGTAATAAATAACTGTAAACCGTGCTAAGATCTGAAATGTCACTTTTCTTATTGAGAACGTTGGATTCCAGGTTTATATGGACCATTTTAGGAATAGTCTTTTATGATATGAATTGACATTGATGACATTAAAAGGCCGCATCACTTCCCACAAAAGTGATTGTAGGCGAGGCGTTCATTCATGTGCTTTAGCGGAACATGTCTTGGTTGATGATCACCAAATTGACTGGGATCATGCTGAGATCTTAGAAAATGTCAATTCATACAAAAAGACTATTCCAGAAATGGTCCAATAAACCTGGAATCCAACGTTCTCAAAAGAAAAGTGACATTTCAGATCTTAGCACGGTTTACAGTTATTTATTACGGTTAGAAAAGAAAAATCGTAGCTTAATTGACTGTCCAGCTCCTGGAATAATTCTTTCTAAAATTCTTTAAGTTTGTGTTTTCCTTGACGTTTGGGAGACGGTGTTTCCCTTGTTTTTTCTGTAGTCATTTTCATACCTGTTTTCTTCTAAAATTATAGTTTTATACTATAACAAAAAAGTCAAACCATGAACAAAGGAAAATGACAGGAAGGGGGTGTTTCACCGTTTTCCCGGGTCTTGGCATACTTTTAATACTAATCTCTTAAAATTAAAATTAAAAATAGCATTAATAAATTTACTCAGTCAGGTACTGTACTGGGAACAGTTCCTAGATTATTATATAGATCCTGCGCAAAAATAACAAGATATGTCTCTTTCTTTCCAGTCATTAATCTCGCATCCCTCTCTAATCGAAGTTTTGAGTAACGAATGTCGTTGATTCATTCAGATAGTTTTTACATTGATCAGGCTGTCAGAATTTTAACCGCGCTTTTCCACGGTTCTCATCCCGGTTCTCCTTTAAGTTTTTAAAAAAATTTTTCCCCCTTAAAGATGTAGTTTTTAATATACATATGGGATAAATCTTGATTATCCGATGGATATTGTTTGTTTCAAAGCAAACCCACCCTTTTGGGGGGTTAAATCTTTTTGGTTTTTAGGTTAGTTTTTCTAATTGTAAAAACTTTATTTTTAGTTAGTCCTGAGGAAGGGAGAAAATAAAACCTCGAAAGCTTGACAAAACAGAAAAGGGTTTCATTACTAAATCCAGGCCACCAACCTTTTCAATAATTTAAAAAAGACTGCTACACCCACTACCTAGTTTCGAAAAAAAAAAAAAAAAAAAAATATATATATATATATATATATATATATATATATATATATATATATATATATATATTTACCAAAAGGTGTCAGACATGTTCGTTGCTCATCCGAATAGACCGATACCCGGAACACTAACAGTCGATAGAACTATAAAATTTGATACCAGGTACAGTAATAAATAACTGCAGATGTGAAGCAAAGAAATATCAAAGGGAAGAAAATGTAAACCATGATAGAGACTTGGAAATTTTATTGTACGTGGAAAAAAATGAAGGGTTTGTGAGCACATGAAAACTTCAGGATATCATAGAAAAAGATCACTCCACAGCGCTCCGGATTTTGAAACGGCTTAAATATTTTTTATACAAATATGAAAGACATCATGAGCTAAAGAGTGAGAATGAAATAAGATGGCAGGAATTTTGATTTGATATGATGGAAAAGGCAAACATGAACAGGGAATTTAAAAAATATATATTTGTTTTACTGATTAATGCACATTTGCGTTAAACAATAAACCCAAACATCAAAATTAGCGATACTGGAGTAAAGAAAACCAACACAGATTTGTCGAAACGAGAACGCAATATCCACAGAAAGTAAATGTTTGGGCGGGGATTTTTGGACAACGTATTATTGGACCATTTCTTCTTAATCGAAATTTGAATGCAGAATATTATTTGGAACTACTCGAAGAACAAATTTTACTTACTTTAAATAATGCCTCCGGGAAAAATCAGGAAATTTGGTACCAAATGGATGGCTGCCCGCACATAATATCCTGGCTGTTCGGGAATATTTACACAATGCTTTTAATGGAAACGTTATTAGCCTACATCACACCATAAATTGGCCAGTCAGGTCTCCTGATTTTTCGCCAAATTACTTTTTCCTCTGGGGCTATATAAAAGCAAGATATACAAGGATAAAATTTCAATTTACCAGTTAGCCAATGTAAAAAGACAAATTTATGAATGTCTGCATGTACATTTTGTAAATGCCATAGATCTTGAGATTTGTTACTTTAGTTTAGTTTAACTTAATTCATCTGCATAAATACAACTTTAATCTTTTGGCTGTACGAATTTTTGATAATGATAAATAGTCCAGTAAATGATGGGACAAAGCTGTAAATAAATCTGTACAGTTTTCCCTTGTGGCGCAATTCTCAGGTCTTTGGGAATGCTTTCGATCGAAAAAAAGTTTATCAACATTAAGAGGTGGGAAAAGGCTAAAGCCCAAAAAATGGGTTTTCTGCTAATATCTGCCGAAATAGGCGAATTGGAGAATTTTTGTTTAAATAAAAAATGAAGATCGCCATGTAAGCTACAAAAATGGTTCTTATAATTTTTTTTTCGAAAAAATTATAGTTTTCAAGATAATGGGACCCAAAAGTCCCCTAATTTCAGCTGCCGCTTTACCGCTAGAATATATAATATTTTTTGAGAAAATGGTTTGTTATTAACAATTCTTTTCTATAATGAGACCTTAGCAAGTGTTCAATGATCCCAGAAAATTTCCTTCACAATCTTTCTTGCGTTTTGATAAAAAATTGTTTTGCCCATCTGCATTTTTTAGTAAGAAACTACTACTACATCTATCCAGTGTGTCCCAGTCCCAAAAATGAGTTTCCCTCGAATATCTGCCAAAATATGCAAAATAGATCATTTTTGTTATAACAAAAAAATGAAGATCACCTCGAAATCTACAAAATTGGTCCCCACCATTTTTTTCGCAACACCAATATTTTTCGCAAAAACGTCTGTCGAAAAATTCATAACATTCCACACTGGATAGATGTGGTTGTAGCAATCTGCATTTTTTGTCTAAACAAAAATTCTCCAATTCGCATATTTTGGTAGATATTAGCGGGAAAGCCATTTTTCGGGCCTTTCCCACCTGTTAATGTTGATAAACTTTTTTCGCTCGAAAGCATCTCCGAAGACCTAAGAATTGCGCCACAAGGAAAAACTATATAGATTTAATTACAGCTTTGTCCCTTTATTTATTGGACTAAAAGAAAAATCTATTTGTGAATGGCATTGCATAAGCGTACCATTTTTAATTTCTACTAAGTATATCCTTTTGACAACTATGATACAGATACACAAAGACATAGATATATGCGGACAAACTTATGTTAAATACACGTTTTTCGTTTTCTAGTGATCCTAAAACGTCAAGCATACAAAATAAATTGGTTGTAAGACTTTGTCCGTAACATTAAATTTATTTAGTATATATGGTAAAATAACAAGTAAGTAAAAAATAAGATTAAAATAGTAAATAGGCCGAATCGAACTTTTTAGTTTTTTTTTTAATATCTACCAAAATATTATGAATTTCCTTAGTTTTAAAGCGACACCCACATTTTTTAAATCGATTTTAACATTTTTTTCTATTTGTGTTTTTAAGATATCAATTTCAAATTTGACAACTTAAAAGAAAAAGAATAATACTTTATACAATCATGGTTAGTTTAACTTTTTGGTTAATTTCTTTTCTCTTTAGACGTACTGATAATTTTACTTAATATTTAGTTATAATATTTTTTCAGGTAAATCATATACCAGAATCAGTAAGATCAGAACGTGAAACGATCCCCACACCTCCAAGACCCAAAACCCAAGTTATTTCTGTAGGCAACACTACTGGCCACAACTTTAATTCACCTGTCAAACCCTTATCATTTCCTCCCGTCTTGTGGGTAATTGGGGGTCCAGGAAGCAACAAAGCAGTCTTATGTTCTGCTGCGGCTAAAGAAACTGGATGGACGCATATAAGTCTTGGAAAATTATTAAGGTAACTTTTGGTTGCAATACTGCGATTTTACTTGTAAGAAAATAATACCTTTTATATATTCTTATATATACATGTCGTAGTCTTATAATTACATCCGTCTATTTAGGAAAATGCTAGTCATTTCATAAAGCATCGGCATATGGTGTAAAATATTTAAGCTACACTCTGCCAAGGCTTATCATGAAGAGCCGGCTCTATTTCGTTATTTGTGTATACCACGATCTACCTTGTTTTAGAGTTGTACTCTTGTACTTTATTTCATTATTTTTTTAAATTCATGATAGATACAGAACCAACCCGCTTTTTTACGAAAAGCCAATCCCTACATTTAGTCGAATTATCTTACGACACAAGCAATAAAAAAATATTGTAACGTATTCGTGGATAACTAGTCTTTAAAACACTTGCTCTATTTCGAGAACTCCGGCTACGCCGTCGTGCTCGGAAAATCGCGCCTGTTTTAAAGACCTTAATATCCACTTATATTTAAATATACTATTTTTATTTTTTATAAATATTTATGTTCAAAGTGTCACGTTTCTAGTTTTACCATGGCATAAACAACTGCCACAAATATATCAGTTTTTGCTTTGTAACTTTTTGCAACGTTTTTTAAACTGTTTTGCGATTGTGAAAAAAATAGCAAAAATGTCTAACGAAGAATTAGGGTGCATCTCGCCTGAAATTTGGGACACTGTGGACCTGGCATCTCATGGTTAGGTACCTAAAAAAATATATATATATATATATATATATATATATATATATATATATATATATTATATATATATATATATATATATATATATATATATATATATATATATATATATATATATATATATATATATATATTTATATATATATATATATATATATATATATATATATATATATATATATATATATATATATATATATATATATATATATATATATAGAAAGATATATAAAAAAGTATAATAAAAAAAAAAGGGATGTGCTCACGATTTAAATGGGCAATAGTAGAGCTCAAAACAAGTCAAAAAGTTTATATGATATATGTGTCCAAACTTGACAGATTTTTGTCTAAACGATGTCAAAGTTAGAAGTTTAGAAGTAATTATTTCTAAAAATCTTAAGAATTGAAAACTTGCTTCTTAATCACTTATCAGTAGATTCATTTGGTAAAAAAAATAAACTAAAGTTTTAAATGTTTTTGTCTACAAAAAAAAAATTTTTCCTCCACTTAAAAGTTAAAAAACAATTGGCAACAGAGCATCTAGTGCCTAAAGTAAAAAAGTGCTGTTTTAAAACATAATAATTTGTGTTATTGAAATGGATATTTAGCCTATTCTTTTGGTAAGTACAACTATTTTTCAATAACAAATAAAAACCAAACAATATTTATTTGTTGTTTTTTACTTAAATTTAATTTCAAATTAAATATCAAAATAAATTGCAAGAACATCTTCCTAAAAAAAGTAAATATGAAAACCATCGCAAAAAATGTTCGACGGTCGACTCGCATTCGATGAATCCAGGCGCGGTGTTGCCAACTTTTCTAAACATTGAAAGGTCATATTTCGAAAACGATTAACTTTTGACCCATATGTTCTTGGCTTTTTCGACTTGTTTTAGCCCCACTATCCCCCATTAAAATGGTGAGCATCATACGTTTTACACCCTGTATATATATATATATATATATATATATATATATATATATATATATATATATATATATATATATATATATATATATATATATATATATATATATATATATATATATATATATATATATATATATATATGTAATTATGTATATTATATATATATATATATATATATATAATATATATATATAATATATATATATAATATATTATTTTAAAATAAAATATATATATATAAAATATGAAATATATATATATATAATATATTTTATATATTATATTTTATAATATATAATATATATATATATATACAGTAAGTAAAACGTATGATGTAACAAATTCGAATCATGCATGGGGATCTCGAAATAATAGAGATACGAAGCGGTTAAAAAAAGTTGTAAAATTCCGGGATTCCGGGGATATCCGAAGAAAACGAAATTTGACGATTTCGTTTTTATTTTTTTTTTGACGTTATTTAAAGAGATGGGGTTTCAAAAAACACTTTTTAAGGCCCCTTTTTAATTACAAAACAGGGAGAAAAAATTTTTCCCAAGACGTTTCGTTTTTTAAACCATCATCAATATATTTTTTTTAAAAACGACACTCAATTGTTTATTGCATTTTTTTTTAAGCAGTTACAATCCCAATTACAATGATGTATAACACTTAATATTTTTTTTTTAAAAAACATATTTTTCCCTAAGAGACAAGGAACGCACATAATTTTTATAGGGGCGTTCCATATTTGTTAATAAATATTAAGGGTTTTACATTTTTTTAATTGGGGGAATAAGGGGGTTTAAAAAAAATTAAAAAAAAAAACCCAGGTCCGTATTTAAAAAATAAAGTTGATGATGGTTTAACGGAAACAAAAAGTCGTAATTAAAATCTCTTAACGTTTTTTTATAGAGCTTAAAAAAATGGCCATGAGAAAGTGTCTTTTGTTTTTTCATATCTTTTAAATAACATTAGAAAAAATAAAAAAAAAATCGGAATTTCGGTTTTTTCCCCCATATCTCCGAAGTCGGTTAAATTATGGCAAAGTTGCGCATTTAGGTGTCTAACAATATGCCGTTTAAAAAGTTGTGAAATTCCGAGTACTTCCGGAGATATCCGAAGAAAACTGAAATTTGACGATTTCGTTTTTATTTTTTTCTGACGTTATTTAAAGAGATGGGGTAATACAAAAGACACTTTCTTAAGGCCACTTTTTAAGCTCTACAAAACAGCGTTGAGAAATTTTCCATACGACGTTTCGTTCCATCATCAACTATATTTTTTTAAATACACTCAATTGTTTATTGCATTTTTTTGAAGCAGTTACAATCCCAATTACAATGATGTATAACACTTAATATTTTTTTGTTAAATAAACATATTTTCCATAAGAGACAAGGAACGCACATAATTTCTTATAGGGGCGTTCCATATTTGTTAATCAATATTAAGTGTTATACATTTTTGTAATTGGGATAATAAAGTTCAAAAAATTAAACAAACCCAGGTCCGTATTTAAAATAAGTTGATGATGGTTTAACGAAAGAAACGTCGTACTGAAAATCTCTTAACGTTGTTTATAGACAAAAGTACCTAAATGTCTTTTTGTTTTTCATCTCTTTAAATAACAAAGAAAAATAAAAGAAATCGGCAAATTCGGTTTTCCATATCTCCGGAGTACTCAATTTTTGATCAAAAAGTAGTATACCTTTTTGACTAAAATTAAATGCTGTTTTATTATTTTTACTCGCAAATGTGCGTACAGGGAGGTCAAAAAAGTTATGACCATTTTAATCAATCAATGTTGTTGTATGTGGCGCCATCTAGTGGTAATGGCCAAATTAATATCATATTCGTGTTCCTCATCCCAAATAATAACAGTACACCAAATTTTACTTTAATCTGTCCAGTGGATTCCGAGATATTTCAATAAATGTTTGGTAAAAAATTAGTTTTAACACCCTGTAGAACGAAAACCAATAACATTTTGCTAAGCGATATTGAGCTCAAATGCTTTATTTTTATGTCAGGTATCCTACATTAACCTATGTCCAATTAATTACGGGACACCCGTATATATATTGTATATGTATAATTATTATTTTAATCATATTATCGGTGCAATATCTACAAATAAAAACGACACTTACTTAAAATAATAAAAAATTAATATAAATGACAAAAGCTTAATCTAAAATGGCAATCTCTTTGTGGTTTATTTATTATTTAGTTAATTTCTAACCCACTATTTTATTTATTACAGGGAACGTTCATATATCTATATTGTACAGTAACCTAACATATCGTAACCGATATAGGTTATATTTATATTATTTCGTCATTTTAACAATATTAATATTTTTTCTGAGTTACAATTAACGTTTTGTTTTTTTGAATAGAATACCACTAATAAAAATTTTATATTTTTATCTTTTACCTACATGTATCTTTTATTTGTAGATATTGCACCGATAATATGATTTAAATAATAATTATATATACATATATGTATATATGTAATTATACTATATATATTATAAATATTATATATATATCATATATATTATATATATATATATATATATATATATATATATATATATAATATATATATATATATAATATATATATATATATATATATATATATATATATATATATATATATATATATATATATATATATATATATATATATATATATATATATATATATATATATATATATATATATATATATATATATATTATATATCTGTATATATAATTATTATTTTAATCATATTATCGGTGCAATATCTACAAATGAAACGACACTTACGTAGGTAAAAGTAAAAATTAGAAGGTACAGTAATTTTTATTAGTGGTAGTTCTATTCAAACAAAAAACAAAACGTTAATTGTAACTCAGAAAAAATAATAATATTGTTAAGATGATGAAATAATATAAATATAACCTATATCGGTTACGATATGTTAGGTTACTGTAAAATATAGGTATATGAACGTTCCCTGTAATAAATAAAATAGTGGGTTAGAAATTAACTAAATAATAAATAAACCACAAAGAGATTGCCATTTTAGATTAAGCTTTTGTCATTTATATTAATTTTTTATTATTTTTATTGATGTCATAAAGTTTCTTAGAAGAATTGTTATAACACATTATAACAATAATAATAGGAGTTAATCTTAAAAATAATTAACAAAAAATATAACCTTAGGCCGTTTTGCCTTTTTGTATTGCAGTGATAAGGATTGAATACATAAAATTGCATGCAACTAATTTTAAAGTACGACTGTTAGGCCATTCTAGCAAGGCGCTAGTCAAAAAAAACCAGTTACAAACTTTCATTAGTAACCAGTTACTTAAGCGTCACTGCTCATATAATACCATAGCGGCTCGCACACGACGCGATTGGTCACTAATCATCTTTTACCCTCTTTGGGGTGCCCAACCGCTGTGTTCACACGTCGTTGTCGTGGTTGGGCTCAGTAGGATCTTTTGAAACATGTGCTAGAGTTTCTGGTTATCGACAACTCTTTTGACTGGCGTATGGAACGGGATCCCAAGCTAAGATGAACACAAGGCTTAACTCAATGTGTTAGCATACCGTGCTGATGAGTGAATGACATCCTGTACCTTAAACCGGTGTCTCCAACGGTGCCTCTGAGATACAGGGCGACCTCTCAGAGTATCTAGCCTTACTGCGGTAATGCGGGGCTCTGCCGTGGTGGACTATTACTTCCCCAGCTCCAAATAGAACGCAGACAGAACCGCTTTCATAGGAAAAAAGTGACAAAGGTGCGCTGACAGAAACGGATAATTCCGTTTCGAGAGATGCCACTCAAGGTTACAAACTGACAAATGTCCGCTGACCGAAACGGGTAAATCCGTTTCGAAAGATGCCCCTGAAGTCACCGGCGCCTATTTCACCGGGAAGGGCTAATCCATCCCGAACAAACGGGTGCTTAGTAAGGGATCTCTTAATCAAACAGAAGGGGAGAGAACGGCCTTTATACGGAAAAGGGTTCCCTGGCTTTAAACAGAAAGCGGATAGAACCGTTTTTATAGGGTAATGCCGGAGATGCGGCCTCAGAAGGAACATCTAGTTCCTGTAACAAGGACTGTAGCTACCCACGCCACTAGTCCGGGTGAGGAGGGCATAACGAATCTAACCATCTGCTCGTCATACTCTCCAGGAGATAGGGACACCAGAACATATCGTGCTCGTGTCCGGTAGCGACACAAGTAAGAGGAGATGTAAGAACTCTCTCCCAATCTGGCATCGGATTCATTAGAAGTCTGATCCTATTGGGAGAAATATAAAAAGGTGTGAGCCACAATAGACCGAGCGGTCGCAGTGGAGGGCGTAAAAAGTCCACTCACTTTAAACCTACCTACACTCTTCGGGGTGGGTAAAAAAATTCCGGTGTGCCCAAAATATTATATTGTCGTTTATATAAAATTATATACATCTAGAGAAATTAAAAAAAATCTTTTTGTAACTGATGGTAATTTAGCAGCTGCCGTTTTTTGTAATTTAGCTAAACTTTTGACTGTGTAAATCATTCTATTCTGTTAAAAAAACCTAAGATTTATGAATTTCGTGGTGTGGATTTAAACTAATTCATATCTTTCAGAAATATCACAAATTGTATGTTTAAATAATGTTATGTCAAAAAATAAAAATATAAATTGTGGTGTTCGGCAGGGTTCTGTTTTTAGACTTTATTATTTTTATTTATTATAAATGATTTAGCTTTACTTAATATAACCAGAAAATTTACAATGTTTGCAGATGGTATAACTATTTTATGGAATAACAAAAATACAAATTCTTTATATGATGTAATTGAACATTATATTTTAAAAATTAAATCATGGTGTAGCTCAAACCTGCTTTTTTTAATATAACTAAAACTAATATCTTAACTTTTAAATGTGTACTCAATAACATAGTTTGGAATGATGTATTTATACAATCTCCATCTCCATTTACTAAATTTTTGGGAACATATGTCTATGCTCAACTATATTTTAAAGAACATGTAAAAAAATGTGTAGTAAAGTTGCATCTAATTGTTACGCTCTTAAAGTACTCTCATGCATTAGAAGATTTTTTTCATTTCAAAATTTATTTATTTTCGTTTAATTAAATCTATTATAAGATATGCAATTTAATTTTGAGAAAATTCTTATTAGTATCTATTATATTTAGTGTGTTTCTTGCAACAGAGAGCAGTTTGATATATTTGTAAAGCAAAGTCCAAAGACTCATGTAAACTATTATTTATATCAAAAAAAAATTAACACTTACTTCTCTCGATATTATAGAATCAGTATGTTTAATATACCAAAATCATTGGTTTAATAATACTAAACATTTTTTGCACAATACTAGAAAAAATTCTCAACTTTATCTTCCAAATTTATGAACTACTTCAATAAAAAAATAATTCATGACAAAAAAATGTTTAGTAATTTCCCTGCTAATACTAAAAATCATCTGTAAATTTAAATTGGCGGTCAAGAACTTATTGTTATGAAAGGCTTATTATGTATTGTCTAAATGATTTAAAAATAATTTAGAATAGCTTAATTGCAAAGAACCATTATCTTATTACCTATTCTTTGTTATTATCATAATTTAATTTCATTCTGTTTTGTATAAAAGATGTATAATCGTATATGACAATAAAGCAATATACTATTATTATTTATTATTGTAATAAGGTTTTATTAGTTGTTTCTTAATTTGCTTTTATTTTGGTGTATTTCAGTATTAGTAATTGTTAAAAACAGAAAAATAAACTGAACTCAGTATTAATCACTGTCGTCAAATGTGTACTAATTTACTTAACGATTACAGGTTTTCTAATTTTGCAATGTAATTTAAATTACATTTTTACATTACAAATTTAGGACTTGTTTTAATTTAATAGCACATAAAGCAACAAAATGAACACTAATTCTTCATAAAATTGTAAAATCATTTTGGATATTTATTATGCATAATTTGTGTATTTTTTTACCCAACCTATTGCATTTCAGGCAAATGGAAAATGGGTTAAGTGATAAAGTACACAATAATAATCCATAATTAATCTTCAAAATAATTACACAATTTTATGGAGAATTAGTGCACATTTCGTTACTGCATGTTCTAATCAATTAAGAGACACGCCTTAAAATGTTTGCAAATTTACATTGCAAATTAGTTAATGTAATTTAAATTGCATTACATAATGCAATGCTTAAAAGCAAGAAATATTGCATTTAATGGCATCGTATCTAATACTCGTATACTACGTATTTTAATTAAATTTTTAATGTTTTCTTCAAAACTGTTAACTTAAAGTATACAGTATCTCTAAAAAATAAATAAACATATTTTTAAAATAAGGTGTAACTTGACCACCTCTTCTATTTAAAATTTTACTTTTTGTACCATTCCCTCCTTGAGGATTACTAGAATAAGAGTTACGTTATGATAAATAAATGCCCTTCTTTAAATTAAAATTGACGAGTCCAAGGGTTTTTAAAAAAAAAAAAAAATTTGCCCACAAGAGACTTTTTTTCGTTTTTGTTGAGCATATTGGTGCAGTACAAAGTGACCGTTATAGTTTATTTGAAAAAAAAACTTAAACTGGCCACTATGTCCGCGTTTTCATTTCTAAAATGTCTAAACTTTAACAATTGCTACATTCTAGCCTTCCCATTTTAAATATTACATGAAGAAACTACCTTTTTTTGGCTTTTGTGGAACATCCCAGGATTAAAACAGAAAATTATATATTCATTTTCTCCCCGCAAAGAATTTTTTTATTTCTAACTCTTTGTTTTTTACAATCCTATAAAGATTGGTATTATTTTTTTCAATTTTTTTTCTCTGTATGTAAGATATTCTCTTTGGCAAAAACTCATTATTTGGAAATTGAGCTCACACAAAAAAATAATGTTTTTAGTAGTTACCACTTCTATTTAAATTCATATTTTAGGACTACAGCTGATTCGCCCGAACCTCGACACAACCGTGAAATTAGTAAATTAAAAGAATGCATTAGTAGTGGAGAACTTGTACCATCTGAGATAGTCATGAAATATGTCGAAAATCAGATGTCAAATAATATCGATGCCAAAGGAATTATTCTAGATGGTTTTCCTAGGGATTTAGATCAAGCGACAGAGTTTGAAACGAAGGTATGTAACAAAAAAATAAGGTTATTTTGTGATTTATCATTTTAAGGGGTCCTAAGAGCCGGTCACTAATAATTAAAATATAACCATAGAGTAAAGTTTTACCTTAATTATCAATATTAAATAAAATAAGTTCTTAGTAAAAAATAGAAAAACCGGGCTTAAGTAGAACGAAGTAGTACCAAGACATTAACAAGGCTAGGCCTTCAGGTCCTCCTTTTACGATGTATTTTTAATAACTTACCCAATAAGGTTAAGCTAAAAATTTTAATTATATGTATATATATATATATATATATATATATATATATATATATATATATATATATATATATATATATATATATATATATATATATATATATATATATATATATATATATATATATATATATATATATATATATATATACCGTGTTCAAAATTAAGTCGGCACTATTGCTAACTTTTTTATTATAAGAGATACAAGTTAGGTTAGCAAAGTTGTGTACATTTTTACGCTGATTACAATGACGATAATAGAAAAACAAATGAACATCAGATTTACGAGTTATTCACAAAAATATACTTTTTTTTAAATGCAATACCCTGTATTTGTTACGTTAATTCGATAGAGAATGTAATTTTCTATACAATTAGTTAACATTTTTTTTCTAAGATATTAAATAGCAGATTTATTTCAATTTAAATGCATTTTCCGTAACTGGATGCAGGCAGCCATAGCATTTTTAAAATCGCATTCGTTGTACAAATTATATCGTAGTACGCTATGACAGAAACTAAATTTAAATAAAGTCCGCCATAAAGGATATAATCTGTCAAACCTTCTAACTACTTGGGTAAATAATAAACATCGTAGTTTCAGTTTTTTTTTTTAAATAATAACACATAACTAATTAACATTAATAAAATACATTATGCTAATAATGGCTATATTGGCATCATCCAAAAAATCCTTCAACACATTTCTTAGTAAATTCAGATATTGTTTGACTGTTAAAGATCCTTTATAAAACACAGGTCCAACAATTTTTGATCCAATGAGGCAGCACCATACGTTTAAGCAAAAACATCTTTGTGGATTGAAAGGATAATGGCGCAGGAGATTGCAATGCTCCAATAATGTTAGTTCTTTCGGTTAAACATGCCTCTATTACTAAAATTAGTATCATTGCTTCAAATAATTAATCATAAAAAGTTTGGACTTTCTATAGCATTTACAAACCATTGGCAAAAGTTTATACGCCTTTTGTAATCACCTGGCAACAAAGTTTGTGTGTGTCTGTATTTGTGGGGTATATAATTATGTTTTTTTAAATTTTATAATGGTTCCTTAGCATAGATCAAGATCAGACCTACAGTGTCTTGTGGAATTTTTACGATAAACTTTAAAATATGCCAAAACATTAATTTCTGTTTGTTGATTAATTATAAAGGTTTTCTAATTTCTACGCATAAGAAACACTTTTGTTTGATTGAAACTTTTGATAAAGGAGTTAAAAATATCTTCTGTTTGGCATATTTCTTTCTGAAAATAGTTTCACTCTAAAGCCTGATGCCATTTGTTTTTCTATCATATCAAACTTCTCCAAATGACAACATTTTAAACAACAGTAGCATAAATGAACTGTTGCCTTATGATTTACTAGTTGTCACTAAAACATCATGGCGGATATACATGTTATCTTTTTTTTTATTATTGTCATAGCATACTTTGATAATTTGTAAAAAAAATGCGGTTTTAAGAATTCCATGGCTGCCTGCGTCCAGTTATGAAAAAATTCATTTAAACTGAAATAACTCCGCTATTTTTTATTTTAGGAAAAAAATGTAAATAACTAATTATATAGAAAATTACATCCTCTTTCGAATTAACGTAACGAATACAGGGTGTTGCATTTAAAAAAGTATATTTTGTGAATAACTCGTAAATCTGATGTTCATTTGTTTTTTTATTATCGTTATTGCAATCAGCGTAAAAATGTACACAACTCTGCTAATTTAAACTAACTTGTATCTCTTATAATAAAAAAGTTAGCAATGGTGCCGACTTAATTTTGAATATATATATATATATATATATATATATATATATATATATATATATATATATATATATATATATATATATATATATATATATATATATATATATATATATATATATATATATATATATATATATATATATATATATATATATATATATATATATATATACATGGCGGATTTACACATGTGCCGTCAGTAGGCTATTCAAATCTTGCCCCCAGTTTACAGTCATATTAATTACAATTTTTTTTGTCAATGACTACGTAGATCATTTTTACAATCCAATGATTCCTCTTAAATCTTCCGCCCTAGGCCCTAGCCTACTCAGCCTGCTGGTGAATCCGCCACTGGGGATGCCATTTAATAAAGTATTAGGTTTTCTGGCCCTATTACTTTCCGTACTTTTTAAAAAGTTCTTCTTTTATTCTTTTCATTTAAACTTTAAACTTAAAAATAATTATTAACATTATGATTTTCGGTACGTTAGTGGTTTGCATATGTATAATAACTTTTTTATTCCTAAAGTTGCCGTGCTTTTTTTATTACTTACATGACCAACTTATAGCAAGACATAAAATTGAGGTAATAAACTTGGGATTATTAATTGTTTTGATTTTTACCATATTGCTTAGTAAATAGGGTGTCCGAAAAAATGTGGAAAATCTCCCGGATATAAAAAAAACACGTGAAAAGAATACCACAACTTTATTTAACATTTTTTCGTATAAGCCTTCTCTTGGGAGATATTGGCTCCCAAAGAGCTCTGATGGAATCAAGTTTTTTTAGGCATAACTATAAAACCGCCAGGTATATATTAATTTTATTTTAATAAGATGTAATATCAAGTAAAACTTTTCAAATTACTATAAAAAAAAATGTTGTGAATTACTTGCAACTGCAGAGACGGGCTAGATGTAGGTACTCATGAACCTCTTTTTTTACGCCCTGTATAAATAAGAACTTACATCCCCACATTTTCTTGGACGACCTGTATATTTTGTTAAAGTGTTTTTGTTAAACGCTACAATATGCCCCACAGGGAAAAGTTTTAAAATTATGTAAACATTTATGTTTAACCAAAGGGTTAAGCTAAATTATTATCCTTTTTACATTTGCATTATTCAATAACCTGGCCAAGATTAACTAAATACCTTGTGTAGTGTAATATCTGTGTACCAGGTTTATTAAAAATAAAAAAAAAAAAAAAAAAAATGATTAGCAGTTTTTAGTTGTCTGCGACTTACTATAAAGGAAGCGATATTATCATTATCACATCAAAAATAAAATAAAAATATATCTTGTCAAATTTAAGTTAAAACTAGCTAACAATAACTCAATAATTAACAATTTTGGTTATCTTAATTTGTTGTTAAAATTATTATAACTGACGGAACAGCTGTCAATATTAAACAAAAGCATTAAAAATCTTAAAGTGGTATTATAGTCCGGTAACTGAAGACCGGAAAGTACCCAAAGCTGTAAATAAATCTGTTCAGTTTTCATTTGTGGCGCAATTTTAGGTCTTCGCGGATGCTTTCGAGCGAGAATAGGTTTATCACGATTCCGACGTGGGAACTCGCTGAAAATGGCTCGCCAAAGTCCAAAAAATGAGTTTTCCGCGAATATCTGCCAAAATATGTGAACTAGAAAATTTTTGTTCGGACAAAAAGTGAAGATCACCTCGAAATCTACAAAAATGGTTTTACCATTTTTTTCGCAACATCAATATTTTTCGCAAAAACGGCCATCGAAAAATCCGTAACATTCCACACTGGATAGATAGATGTGGTAGTTTCTTACCGAATTTCTGGTCCACGGGTTTGGAAATGCATTGTTGTCCGTCTGTTGGACTTTATTAAAAAGAAAAAAATACATTTAGAAACTAAACACTCTAAGCTTTTAAATGATGTGCATTGAAAAGCATTTCAATGGATGATGAGTTTTTGATACGCGTTTATTCTACAGTTTCTAGAACTCCGGAAACGGCTAAAAATGCAGTGGGCAAAACAGTTTTTTATAAAAACGCAACAAAGATGGTGGAGGAAATTTTCTGGGATCATTGAATACTTGCTAAGGTCTTATTATAAAGAAGAAATGGTAATAACAAACCATTTTTTCAAAAAACATCAATAAATTAATAAGATCTCTCAAAATATTGTGAAAAAAAAGTTGACCGCTTTTTTTAATATTCTATAAAAGTCAGAATGGACCCAAAGTCATATGCAATAATAGATACGGGTTTTTCTATTCCGATGAACTTTGAATAATTAAAAAATATACATTATTGCCCGAATAATAAAACAATTTTTCCGTCCGCTTATAAGTAAATCCATAAAGATAGCGGCATTCTAGCGGTAGAGCGGCAGCTGAAATGAGGGGACTTTTGGGTCCCGTTATCTCGAAAACTATCAATTTTTCGAAAATAAATTATAAAAACCATTTTTGTAGATTACAAGGCGATCTTCATTTTTTGTTTTAACAAAAATTCTCCAGTTTGCATATTTTGGCAGATATTAGCGGAAAACCCATTTTTCGGGCCTTGAGGTGCAATTTTTAGCCCTTTTCATCATTTTTTTTCGCTCGAAAGCATCCCCGAAAACCTAAGAATTGCGCCACAAGGGAAAACTGTACAGATTTATTTACAGCTTTGTCCCTTCATTCACTGGACTATTAGTTTTTAGTTATAAATTTCCATGTGCTAATTTAATACAATATTTAAGTTGTGGTTTAATAATGGTATACAAGACCCTTATTTATGATGCACCCGAAAAATAACTATTCTTTGAATTCTTGGTTTTTTAAAGGCTGGCCAGGATACTTAAAAATAGAAAAAAAAAACACTAAAAATTTAATGTTCTACTATTTTGTTTTATTAAAAATAACGAATTTCATTTTATCACAGCTCTATATTTAGGTTCTTCAAATTAAACGTCTTTAGCCAGAAGTTATAGAAATTTATCTAGTAGGTAATAAAATTCTAACAACCGTATATCAACAAACATTTTTAATGCATAAAGCTTGCTTGCATGACAAACGCGTTTACTTAACCTTATTTAATATTCCATAAATAGCACCATTAGATTTTTTTTAGTTAATAACTGCGAAAGGTATGGAATTATGATATTACCTATTCTAAGTATTTTTTCTTGACCTCTTAAAACTATTTTCAGTTTGCCTTTTCGTAAAGCGATACTATATAATCATTCCATTAATAATTTAAATTGTAAGAACTTCTATCGAGCTCTAAATTAATTTAAAAACAAAATTGAATTTCTGAAATTGCCAGGTGTGTTTATTTCCATCTGGTTTTTCCATCCTTCGCAGTAAGGTATAATTTTCCTTCTATAAATATTTTAGAAGTTTTGCTGCTCGCGGGCTATATAAATTATTGAGTATATATTTCATTTTCATTTATTTATTTAGAAAACAGTACAACTTTACAAACTTTATAAGAATTTATCATTCTTCTTTTTAAATCTATTTGTTTACTATAATGATAATCTATGTTGTTTTGGCGTCATACAATGGCGTAGTGACTGTTATTTTCTAGTGCTATACAATAAAAATTACATTAAACCTTTTTAAAGTGTTTTAGTATCACTTAAACCTATTATTTAAATAACTTATTTTAAAGAATTTTGCTTATAAATTTATATAATTCCAATAAACATTTAGGAGAGCTATTTTAAGGAATAAAAAACGTGTTTACTTTCTTTTCTTTGCTTTTTTTTGTTATTTAACGCTTATCCAAGATGTTTGTTAAAAAGCCTAGCCAAACGAAGGTTACTTAACCCTAAGCTAACTGGGACTGGAATTTTATGATCCTTACCAACAGATTAACAAACAACACGTCCTTTTTTTTAAATAACTAAACCTATTGCCATCTTATTAGCTTTACTACCAGGGATTAAAGATACACATTCTGCATTCTGCTATATATATATATATATATATATATATATATATATATATATATATATATATATATATATATATATATATATATATATATATATATATATATATATATATAGAATATATATATATTGCAAAAATTGCAAAATTGCTTTTTGGACCACTTACCTACCCAAGTATTTTTTTCATCAAGTAGGACCTCTAACAAGATGTTTCCATCCAATCTGACCCGAATTTCCAGTAAAATCGACCACGAAAAACGTGTTTACTTTCTTTTCTTTGCTTTTTTTTGTTATTTAACGCTTATGTTTGTTAAAAAGCCTAGCCAAACGAAGGTTACTTAACCCTATGCTAACTGGGACTAGAATTTTATGATCCTTACCAACAGATTAACAAACAACACGTCCTTTTTTTTTAAATAACTAAACTTATTGCCATCCTATCAGCTTTACTACCAGGGAATAAAGAAGATACACATTCTGCATAAATTTATATATATATATATATATATATATATATATATATATATATATATATATATATATATATATATATATATATATATATATATATATGTATATATCTATATATATATATATATATATATATATATATATATATATATATATATATATATATATATATATATATATATATATATATAACTGACACAACGAATATGTAACAACCCATAACTTTTTTATTTATTAGAATTTTCATTCTTTTTTCATTTTTTGGAATTTGGGTGATGCACCTATCATAAGGACAGGCTTTTAACGCTAAATAAAACAATTTATTTTACTACCGGTTTAACCGGAAGTAATCCTAAATTTACAATTTTCAATAGCACCCTCTATATATTTTTAGCCTATCTGATCTGCAAAATTAGCTTTTTAATCATGTGTCACACCTGTCATTTAACTTCAAAAGGGCTGCCAAAATCGTTTATTTTGGCAGCCCTTTAAGTTATTAGCATGTAAAAGGCGTTGAAATAAAACAATAAGACGTAAAAATATTTGTGATTTTGTTATTTTTTATCTAGTTAATAAGAGTTAGAAATAAGGGTTTTAATTTTAGAAATGTATTTTTTGAACTCCTATAGCTAAATCAAAAATAGGAAACTTTAATTTTTATTTAATTTAACTTTAGATCAAACATTTACTATTTTATATAGTTTATTATAATTGGTATGCACAATTTACTTTTACCAAAATGGCAAAATTATACATATTTACATTGATTCGCAAATTCTTATAATAAGTATAAGTACAGGTAACAGTAATGCGCCAAGTAGGCAGTGTACTACCCCAACATAGGGATAACTAAAAATGTTAAATATATCAAAACATTTACTAAATAAAAAGATAGTTTTTTTAGTATACAGGGTGTTAAAGTTTTTATTTATTTTTTCTATTTTTTAAGTAAAATCTATGATAATGAAAATATTGGAGTAAAAATTGGTATCCGGGAGTTTTTCGGTATGACGGATTCGAACCTAATCTTAGTACGGCTCTTACTTGTAGGGGCTACCACCTACACGCCTTTATACTATTTTGAACAATCACAACTTTTTGGTACTGCCCTGTATTACATTTTTAGATAAATTAAATAATTGTTTTGTTATTTTTACGTCAAAAAGGTATACCTGTTAAAAGTTAATATAAGCAACCGTTTTCGAGATATTTTGATTTAAAAAAATTACAACGCATCTAATTTTATTACAGCAAAATTTAAAAAAATAAAACAAAATGTATAATTAAACAATATGTATTTTAATTTTTAATAAAATTATTGTTTTTAAATTATGTTCAGCAAAACAGAAAAAAAAATAAAATAAAAACTTTAACAACATGTATTTTGGAAACGAAGGTCTTGCGGACCCATATTTGTATAGACTTTTATGTTTATTTTTGGACCCTGACTACGTACTTGAAGTATTGACATTTCCCCATGAATCACCCTGTATATATTGTGGTAGGTTGTTTTAACTTTAGACCGATTTTTTGTTTTAATCCACTTTTTTGGTTTTGATAAAATGTGTAAATATTTTAAGCCCGAAAAAAAATAATGCTTTTTAAATTGCAGTACAAACAAAAGCCGACTATAATTTTGTTGGACTGCTCAAAGTTACAGTTGGGAAAAGGACGATTGGATGACAGCGTTACAGCTTTTAGAAGAAGGCTAGAAATATTTAGGCAGTCGTCCTTACCCATGTTAAAGGCCATGGACAATATTGGGCGATTGACAATAGTAAGTCCATTTTTTAACAAAACTTTTATAGTAATTAAAAAGGCATCCTTATCATTACCATTAATTTATTTAAACAGTAAAATAAGTGGAACTACATATATTAAAAATATACTGTTTTTATTTCATAACTCATAATTTTTACAACTGCCCCTTTATTATTGTCCTAAAAATGTTATTTATAGCATTTTTGGAGCAACTTATAAATAATAAAATAAATCAACAAATAGAGAATATTTATTTATATTCAACTGGAATCAAAGATTAAAAGTTATATAAACTAGGGGTTTTGGAACTATCAACTCAAAAATTTTCAACTTTAATTTTTCATCCCTATTTCATAATTTGGCTGGGTTTAATTAAATTTTAGGTAAAACAAGAACATAGAATATCTTATTACAAATGTTAACTATTTAATTATCATTATTACTTTGTTCATATAACGATATATGCATTCCTTTAAGAAAAAATAGGGTTGAACATTGTTAAAATTAATGCCATTTTCTTTTATTGTTTAATAGTTTGAAATAAATAAAGCAATATGGACTCAAAATAAAACATTTAAAAAATGGAATAATGTTGAAACGTGTAAAAAGCTGATTCTTTATATAAATTTTGTAGCAAGAATAGGTTTTTATTACCCACTGCTAAACAGTTACAAGAATCCTTCTTTTTTACTCTTGACCATGTTTTGATTTCATAATAATAAGGCAATTCACTTGTTGGTCGGACATTGTCATACATCGGTCACCTTTTATTAATTTTAACCTGAATTTTCTGTCTGGAGCACTGAAATTTAGATCTTAAAAGAATTTATTAAGTACCTGTCTAAATTTTGTATGAAAAAATTACAAAAAACCTTTAGCTGTTTTAGGATTTTTGTCGAATGTTTTGATATTCGGATTAGGTTGAATTGTCTTCTATAGCTGCTTTTAAAATTATTTTTGCTATCGATTAAAAATGCTTCAGCAGCTTTCATTAAATTATTAATGTTTATTTCAGTTGAACATATCATTTTCTCCGACTGAATAGCATTTTCTATGAGAGTGACAGCATTAATGACATTAAAATAATGGGATTTAAGTGCCCAAGTTCCAGTTTAAACTTTTACATTATTGTTTTCATAAAGAACAGGGATAAAATAAAATAAAAATTTGGTATCTCCTTCTGCAGACTCATTGCCATCGTTTTAGTTTTTATGTCGTCTTAGGTCTGCAACATCTTTCAAGAAGAATTATCTATTACAAGAACATTTTGCTATACATTCTGAATGTTTTTTTACACATATAGCTGAGTTAAATATATTTTCTGCCACGCCAACAGTTTTTACTTAACTATTTTTCCAGTATGTGCAGAAACTTTTTGCTGGCTTTTATGATTATTATTAAAAGCTTTATCACACAATAAACACTAGACTTTATATCTGAGAGCTACAAAAATATATAATATAAATAATACTTCTTTCAACTTACGGTGTCACTGACTTGCCGAACTGAAATATTGTTACAATTAGTAATGTATGCCTCATACTTGTACCTACTGTTAACAATAGTGTAGTTAATTTTTTAACTAACTTTGTAAATATTTCGCCTAACGATATCTGGTTTCGATCTATATCAGATCTCATAAGACAATGTAGTCGAAGGTGATAATTTAAAAAAAATCCCAGTACTAATTCAGTATGTATTAAAACTAATGAACGGATAACAGAGGTCTACACCATTTGCCAACCAAAGGGCCAAGCATACTCCTTTCAACTTACGTTGCATTAACTACACTATTCCAAGTATGGGAGAAATATTTTTACCAAATCGTGTCATAGTTGCAAGTTTAATTGCAACATTATTTCAGCTCGGCAAGTTGTCCCAGAGTGCTAAATCATTTATATATATATATATATATATATATATATATATATATATATATATATATATATATATATATATATATATATATATATTTATATATATATATATATATATATATATATATATATATATATATATATATATATATATATATATATATATATATATATATATATATATATATATATATATATATTATATATATATATATATATGCATGCATGGGGATATCCCTCCTGATATCATAAAAATATTATCTTTAGAAAATTTAGCGTAAGACAAACCAGCACAGCAACAACATAATAATTGTAAATTCAGTACACAACCGAAATTTGCTGATTTCCATTTAAAAAAATGAGATATGAAAAATTCATAAGGCCAATTGTCTATGACTTTCTCACCTGGCTTCTTCTTAATCTTGACAAAACAGACGGTTGAGAGATTTTCCCTTTTTACTACGACGTTTCGTTTTCGTTAGACTCAAAATTTTTTTCAAATTAAATAATTCAATTTTTTGACGATTTGAACCTTATTTATCATCAGTTAATACCTTTTTAGATATGCTTGTTGTACGTGACCCACAAGGTTCTTTACAAAACCGTAAAAGAAGCTGTTTTCTTGTCACATTCGGAAAATTACAGTTGCACCATAGATAACATAGACATTAGAAAGTCAAAACTGGTTCCATTTTATTTACTAAAACTAAAACTCCAATAGAGTAAGATGTATATCCTACATACATTATATAATTTGTGAATTATCCCTGTATAAGTAAAAACAGTTTTATTACGACGTTTCGTTTTCCTTAAACAAAAACTCTATCTTCTTAAATGCCCTGTTTATTGCATTTGTAGGATAATAAGAGGTTAAAAAAATAAAATAAAATATGTTTTCGGTCCGTAGTTGATGATGGTCAGCACAGCCCCTTTCCGGAACTGTTTTGTGTCTAAAAAACAAAAGACACTTTCCCAGGCCAGCCAAAACAGAGAGATTTTCCGCAATGTCTTTTATTTTTTATTTTTTAAATACGGACCTGGGTATTTAATTTTTTTGAACTCAATCCTCAGAAAAAATTATTAAAATTTAGGGTGCGAAAGTCAGCATTATTTTTGTCTTGTTTCTTTTACAAGTGCTGTATAACTCTGAGATCCCCATGCATGCACTCGAATCTGTGGCACCCTGTATATATAATATATTTATACCGACAAACCAGCACAGCACACTATAATCAGAACACAACCATAGCCATACTACAATTTGACATTACCAAAAAGGACTAGGGTTAGCTCAAAATAAATAATCAACTTATTCATCAGTTAATAAATACGCTTTACAAAATCGTACTTACAGTTGCACCAGACTCTACACAAAGGCAAGTGTATAACATTATATAATTTGTGAATTATCCCTGTATAAGTAAAAACAGTTTTATTCAAAACAAAACTCTTTCTTCTTCCCTGGGAGTTGTGATTTATTACCGGAGACAGCACAGGCCCTTGGACTTTTTGTGTCTAATCTCCCATTATCTTTTATACCAATCCTTCCATTAGTCTTGTTTCTTTTACAAGTCTGTATAACTCTGATTCTGGTTGGCTCATATTCGGTTGCCCAAATAATGCCTGTCTTTTGCGACTCAACGCTTCACACTCGCACAGGATATGATAGGCTGTTTCTTTCCCCTCGTCGCACATTCTGCAGCTTGGGTCCCCATTGTATAAGCCTATCTTGTGTAGGTGTCCTCTTAGGTTATCGTGCCCTGTTAGCAGCCCTACTGATATTCAAAGTATATTTCTACTTTGTCTAAGTAGTCTTCGTTCTTTTGGATGAGCCCCTTAGAAAGCCTTTTTATGTCTTATTCTATTGATGCTCCCCCAGTATTCCTCGTGTTTGTTTCAGATCCATTCCCTGGTTTGCCCTCGTGAGAAGGTTAAAAAATCACAAATGTCTCATGGTTCTATCAAACCAATTCCCGGTCTATATGACCTCAATTATCAATTATTGAACAAAACCATATAGGATCATTACTAAATTGTTAATAATAAATCTTATACACACGACACAAAGTCCGTCAAAATTATGACCTATTACAGGAAATCTTTGGTATACATATCCGTACCCATGTACTACAACATTAATACATAAGCGCTGACTGTTCTTATAACTGTACCTATATGACGAACCTACAACTTAACGAACCCTATCGCCCCCATAACAGAAAAATTGAAGAAAATGTTTTTTATAGATACTCCTGCAAACTTTAAAAAAGCCTAAGAGCTGTACACCTGAATTCATCTTACTTTACGTGGTTTTAATTCGTCCCTTTAAAGTCGCAGATTTCCCAAAATATTTACGAGAAACATTTTTGAAACGTGGACATTTTTGCTCCATAAAATAACGTACTTAAACAGTACCACCAAAAACAGGAAATTTACTACCACATTTATTAAGAGTTGAAAAATCCCACTTTTAAGAGATTGTCTCCACACATGGCTTTTCTATTGAATGTTGGGTGAAAAAAAAGGTATTTCTCGTAGGTAATTTTTTACCAGCTCTGTCTGCCAAACCGGACATAACCAGTGCCACCCTGTTCTTTGTACATATTTCAATAAGCAACTACTGTAAGACCATACAAAATAAATGAAAAATAACCATTTTTTTACACATGAAATTTTTATCTAGATCAACGCCAAGATTAATTATGCAAGGAATTTGACGAAGTGATAGTTTTTAATAAATTAACTAGTCGGTACATCCCTGGGCATTTATTACCAGGCACTTTATGTCCCAGCGATGTTATGGTTGTTGTCTAATATACCCCAGTTTTTAATATCTGACTCTAAGCCACAGGAAATTATCCAAACATTACCAAAACAATAGCGCACGTTAAGATGCTGTGAAATGCAATATCAAGATCCAAATATAACCGATTTCTGTCAGTTTCCTTTTAAAAAAAGGTTTAGAAATCACTTCAGATTCGAAAATTAGTTACAAGTCTCCTAAAAATATGGTTTATGGTTTAAACGATCCGAAATGGCATTTAGAAAAAGACGTAATTTGGATTTTTCCTGAAAAAAAAATACAATTGTTAAAAAACTGTAAAAAAATAGCCGTCCAGCTTTTTGGAAAAATCTCAAAAAGTATAAGTGATAGCTCAAATATTATAAAAGTTGCTGAAAACGCAGAAAATTTTAGTAAAGAAGATCCTGACTTTCGGAATTGTAGCTCCAATATTTATAATTTTAATTTAACGTTGAAAATAGGCTTTCACGCGGCTGTTTCAGCATGCGCTTGCCGCCACTGTAGTGAGCGTAGTTTTTAAATAATTTTTTTATGCAATTAAATATTAATTAAAAATTTTTAAAAAATCTGGTGTCAACTTTAAAAAATATTATCCCGCAATGATATAAGTTGTATCACCATTTTTTAAAAAGTTATTCAATTGTTAATTAACAGTGTTTTACGGGTCTCTGTTGTCAAAAAAGCCGGTATAAAAGTTTAAATAATTAATCTATATTTTTTTTGTTTCTTGGAGCTCTTTTAATAAACATACTCAACAAGATGACATTAAAAAAAAATAAATTAATAACTTTTGAAGTAAAAAACAGTAAAACATTTATATAATGTTTTTTAAATATATTTTTTTTATTTTGAGCTCTTACTGGTTTCATCTTCATGTAAGGCATTTTATAATTAATTTGTAAATGTTTTCCTGCCATTTGTTTATAAACAAATGTATTAACTAAATATTAAAAGAAAATCACCATATTGTTAGCATAAGAAAATAATGATCTAAAAAAAAATGTTAAAAACAATATTTTATTATTAGTTCTTTGGCTTGACCTCTTTAACCATGTCACCAGAGGTCCATGGATTTCTGCAACGGAATCCAAAGTCTTTTGGGTCGCTGATCACAAAAAAATGATTTTAGAGGCCAAAAGTGGTCCATTTTTTTATTCGCTGTTTTTGTAATTTTTTCAGTTTTTTTTTTAAATATTCCCCTACGAATAGTTATTTTATAGAAAAATAGTTCAAACAAAAGTTGTAGAAAATTTAATTACAAACATTTTCCTTTTTTTGTGACTTTTCTGTACGTCGAGTAATCGACTGGAAGATGTTCATGCGCGGCCATTTCCTAACCCCTTTTGCTTTTTTTATCGATTATATCGCGATCACCATGATGTGCTTGAATAAGAAAATGATACCAAAAATGTCGAACCCTTTCCCCTACACTTCAAATAAAAACCAAGAAGCAGGCTAAATGATTCTAAATGATTTTTGTTATCATTTTCTAATTCAATAACATCATCGTGATGGCGATATAATCTATAAAAACAGCAAAAGAGGTTAGGAAATTGCTGTGCATGAACATCTTCCAGTCTTACTTGACGTACAGAAAAGTAGCAGAAAAAAAATGAAAAATGTTCGTAAATAAATTTTCTACAACTTTTATTTAAACTATTTTTCCATAAAATAACGATTCGTAAAGAAAAATAACAAAAAAAAACAAAAAAATTACCAAAAACTGCGAATAGAAAAAAGGACCCCTTTTGAGTTGGTTTATTAGTATAAGATCTGACAAGTTTCAAAAGGTTTCTTAAAAAAATTTAAACTAAGTTCTGGTTTATATCTTTTTAGGTAGACGGAGATACAGACACTGTGCCTGTTCAAGAAGACTTTAAGAATGTTGTTAAGGAGCATATTGAATACATGATTTTAAATACACAACAGTCCCAACCAACTGCACAAATTGAAGGTTATCAAAATGGACATATACCGACCACAAATGGATATATCCCTAATGGAGCTGTACAAAATAGTAAGTTATCGTAAATAAGTATTATTAAGGATTTAAGACTGGAATTAGTGGTATTAAAACAAAGAAAATAACATATTAACGTTTTTAAAACCATAAAAAATTGCTACGAAATTAAGGTCATTTATAACATGCGGACAAATATTTTTGAGCATTTGTTTCTTTGGTTTCTATTATTATAATGCAAGAAGAGACGTTTTTCACATAAACCGGGAAAGAGGTTCTAAATTGGTTCCTGAAGAGGGAGAGGTACGTTAAGCCTTAGTGATTTTTCTTAAACTAAATTCCTGCCATCTCTAGGCCTATAGGTAATAATATAAAATTCACAAAATATGAACGTTTTCTGTACTCGAGGCAAAGCCAAAGCAAAATAAATAGTCTGTTTAAAGGAATAAAGTTAATAATATTTTAATATTTCAATAATTTCTTTTTTATGGTTTAGCCACAATTTGTTAGTATTTCCAGTAAGTTTTAAATCAAGTATTTGATCTTTTAAATAATCCAGTTACAAAAAAAGGCTTAGTCGTATTCAATAAAATGTTCAAAAGTATTTTTTTTTCTAGACCATATTTCTAATGGTGAAGCAACTTTACATGATCTTGAAGACGAGTCAGTCGGGACTATCGACACCATTAGTAAACGTGTAGTAAATGGTATGGCAAATGGTTTTTCCCATATGGGTAACAACAAAACGCCTGTAACAGCTCAAATGGCCAACGGTATAGCTAATTTAGCAAACGGTGTTACTAAATTAGCAAATGGTCACACGAAGGCACCACCTATTGGTACTGTGAGTAGAAATATTGCTGTTTTTACTAGTGTAGAAAATGGACAAAGAAATGGTGCCTATAATGAGGTTAATTATATGGACAGTCATATTTAAGAACTTTATTAAACCAGAGTGATAAGTATAAGGCTGTGATTGGGTTTTTGGATTGTGTGTTTTGCGCTGGTCGCATACACAATAGGTGGTTGAGCTAATTAACTTTATTAAATACATGGAGACTTGCATTGGCTGGTGTACTAATTTAGAAAAGTATATAAACAGTATTTTTTTACAGTTTAGCCGTAAAATGACCCATTTAAAATATATATTTTCTATTGTACATAATTTTATGTAGTTAAGTAAGAATTCGAGACAAAATATATAATTACTTAATACTAAGATTTATTTGGTACATATTATACTATAATTTTAAAAGTTTAATATTCATTTTATAATTTCTAATATTTTGTTACCAACCTGATAACGTAAAATCAAATGCATCTGTAGTTTTACTAATTCTAAGTACCTGCTGTATTATAACACAACCCAACAAATTATTTAAGCTTGTTCATTAATAGTCCAGTAAATGAAGGGTCAAAGCTATAAATAAATCTGTACAGTTTCCCTTGCGCAATTCTTAGGTCTTCGGGGATGCTTTCGAGTGAAAACAAGTTTATCGACATTAGCAAGTGGTAAAGGGTTGTAAATGGCCCCTCAAGACCCGAAAAATGAGTTTCCCGCTAATATCTGCCAAAATATGGGAATTGGAGAATTTTTGTTTTAACGAAAAATAAAGATCGCCTTGTAGTCTACAAAAATGGTCCCTATAATTTTTTTCAAAAAATTAACAGTTTTCGAGACAACGGGACCCAAAAGTCCCCTCATGTCAGCTGCCGCTCTACCGCTAGAATGCCGCTATCTTTATGGATTTACTTATAAGCGGGCGGACGAATTGTTCCATTACTCGGGCAATAATGTACATTTTTTAATCATTCAAAGTTCATCGGAATGGAAAAACCCGTACCTATCATTGCATATGAGTTTGGGTCCATTATGATTTTTCTAGAATATTAAAAAAAGCGGTCAAAGTTTTCACAATATTTTGAGATCTCATCAATTCATTAATATTTTTTGAAAAAATGGTTTGTGATTACCATTTCTTTTTTATAATGAGACCTTAGCAAGTGTTCAATGATTCCAGAAAATTTCCTACACCATCTTCTTGCGTTTTGATAAAAAATTGTTTTACCCATCTGCATTTTTAGCCGTTTTCGGCTATCTATCCAGTGTAGAATGTTATGAATTTTTTGACGGCCGTTTTTGCGGAAAATATTGGTGTTGCGAAAAAAATGATGAGGACAATTTTTATCGATTTTGAGGCGATCTTCATTTTTTGTTTAAACAAAAGTTCTCTTATTCGGATATTTTCGCAGATATTCGCGCGAAACTCATTTTTGGGACTTTAGGGGGCCATTTTCAGCGGGTTGCCACGTCGGAATCGTGATAAACTTTTTCTCGCTCGATAGCATGCGCGAAGACCTAAGAATTGCGCCACAAATGAAAACTGTACAGATTTATTTACAGCTTTGGGTACTTTCAGGTCTTTAGTTACTGGACTATAACTACGTTATATTAACATTATAATAATTAAATTCTTGTATTAAGATTTTTACGAAAAAAATGTAGATCCAGTTACCTGGCTTTACTTTAGTTTATTAAGAGGTGAACCTTGTTTGTAAAAATGACTATTATCGTTAGTTTTAAAAGTTAATCTTTTCATACCACGCAATTTTAAAATCTTGGCGCATGATAGTGCGTCGGGCCAAGTTACACCTACCGCATGGATGTGTGTATTTTACACCAAATGTTTTGCTGTGAAAAAATTATGAACGTTATGTCAAGTGATCTCCGTGATATTTAATTTTGAAAAAAACCATTTTACTATTGATTAACCGACTGACTCGGTGACTTATCAAAATTATGGGGCACTTGCGAAGGAGTTAAAACTTGAATTTGGTCCAGGGAAGTTAGGAAATAAATCAGAAATTTTAAAGACCAGCAGTTATCGATATGCAGTTTTCTGCATTGTATTCAGAAAGCGCCCAGGAAAAAGGTCTATACAGTGTGGTTATGCCATTTTTTGAAAATGCGTTCTGGTGCAATAAATGCATTTTGCAATTGCATAATTATACTTACAATATTATAAGAACGACTGGAAACTCGAAAAAATCGCTCGAAAATCGTTACCTTGGGGTTTTCGGGGATGCCAAATTCAATTCTGGCTTTAAAATTACCCGGGGACACTACAACTAGAGATCGAACGCTGTTAGAACAACACCGATACGTCACGGTCTTATATCAGTTTGCCATATGAGACTGTGACGTATCGGTGTTGTTCTAACAGCGTTCGATCTCTACCTACCTACCCGGGGGCGCACTGGGGTGGCCCTGCGGGGGTGCCCGGGGGTAGATGTTGCAGCGTCCATGAAAATAATCCGAAAAGCGTTACGCGGGGGTTTTCGAGGATGCCGAATAGACTACCTTAGTCTGACGTCAGGCGAGTGGGCGGGGCTTACCAACCTTTTCAAACAAAGCCATGATAACAAGTAAATGCCCATAAGTGATTTTTAAAA
Organism: Listronotus oregonensis; assembly: GCA_019359885.1. Classification (NCBI taxonomy): domain Eukaryota; kingdom Metazoa; phylum Arthropoda; class Insecta; order Coleoptera; family Curculionidae; genus Listronotus; species Listronotus oregonensis. The sequence continues at coordinate 32,559 of JAHBCN010004425.1, forward strand.
TTAAGTTTATTTTATGTTTTGATTACAAATTGCCTTATGGGCTTTTACATGTTATTATCCGTTTGTTTGGAAAGGTTGTTAAGCCCCGCCCCCAAGCGTGACGCCACGACTTAGGGAGTCCATTTAATTCTGGCATTAGAATTACCCAGGGCGCGCTCGTGAGTCGCTCTGCGGGGGTGCCCGGGGGTGATTCGGGGGAAATTGCAGCGTCCATAAAAATCAGCCGAAAATCGTTACTCGGGAGTTTTCGGGGATGCCGAAATCAATTCTGGCATTAGAATTACCCGAAGGTGGCTTTGCGGGGAAAGGTAATGAAAAAAGTGAAAAATCATTCTCGCAGAGCGACCCCCGAGCGCCCCCGGGTAATTCTAATGCCAGAATAAAATTCGGCATTCCCGAAAACCCTCAAGTAACGATTTTTAGCTGATTTTATGGACACTGCAATTCCCCCTCCCCCAATCACCCCTTTGGCACCCCCGCAGAGCCACCCCGAGTGCCCCCGGGTAGTTCTAATGCCAGATTTAAATACGGCATTTCCTGAAACCCCCGAGAAACGATTTTTGAGCGATTTTTCCGAGTTTCCAGTCGTTCTTATAATATTGCAAGTAATTATGGAATTGCAAAATGCATTTATTGCACCAGAATGCATTTTTCTAAAAATGACATAACCACACCAAATAGAATTTCTTCCTAAAAGCTTTCTGAACACAATGCAGAAAACCGCATATCGATATCTGCTGGCCTTAAAAATTTCTTTATTGCGGTCGATTTTGATCTAAATGCCCTGGACTAATTATCCGTATATTTAGGGAGTATTTGATTCAACCTTAGTTTTTAAGATCATAATCGTCTTAAAATTTAAAATTCAGGCAGGATTTTATTCAGTAAATAAAGAAAATTGCTACATTAACCCAACGGACCCCAAACCAGGCGCGATTTATGGGACATTAAAATTAGCATTTTTCGCACTTTATATTTAATCTAAAGTTTAGGTTCTACCTTCGGTGCAAATAATACTGAAAAAACAGGCATGAAATCCCCCCTATTTTGTTTCATTCATTAAAGTACTTATGCAAAATAAGGGGTAAGTTCCTATCCACATTTTTTACCTCTTAGGGATCTGAGATCTAAAATCAGACCAAGTTATGTATATAATTTTCTTCCACTGTTTTTTTGAATTGGCGTTTACTGATCTGCCTATCTTAATAATATAAAATTCATAATATTTATTAATTTCATTATATTTACAATTTTTATTAAAAAAGACAGATCAATAAAAACCATACCAAGTCAAAAATGAGTAAAACAAAATTGGGGACAGAACTTGGTCTAATTTTTGATCTCAGTACTTTGAAAGGCCAAGATTTTTAGATAGGAGCTTGGCCTTTTTTACATAAATGTTTTAGATGAAATTAAATTATATCGTACTTTTTATGTAGAACTAAATAGAGAATGACTATCATGTACCAAATTATTAGTAATCCGTATACAAAAATGCTCTGACAAAATAATGGTACAAAAATGAATAAAATTGCCCAAATCTACACGGCTGGTCCATAGTGTAATAAAAGTTTATTATCAGAAGGTGTATATTAAAAATTGGGCCGTTTTAAAGATATCTTTATATAACGTTTTTGTCTTCTGTTTGGCTAATGAATCTCCCATTAAGCGTTGTCCCATGTTTTTTGTAATGTCCATAGATTTGTGGTTTTCACAAATTTTTTTTGTCCATTTCTTTAAGTTTAATTTTTTGCTTTAAACAAAATTTGCCTCTTAAAATTTCTTTGTATCTTTCGTCAGAGACCATGTTTTTTGCACATTTTAAGCCTTATAGCTAAAAGCAAAGAAAATAATAGCTAACGGTTAGCTATTATTATTTTCTTTGCTAAAAATAACCAAAATTAAAAGAAAAACTACGAAATCCTTAATAATAACCAATCCAAACATTACTCAATACGATACAAAAATGAAACTTTTTTAAAATGGTACCGTCTTACTCCCTTTGGAACATAAGAATATGACTCCATAATAGGCTTTAAAATGAGAGGGTTAGGAAAACCTTAAAATATTTCTATTTTAAATTGATGAAATGACAGATGCGAAAGTGGTTCTACAATATTTTACTTTTAATTTTAGGGTACGATACCCAAAAAACTAGCTTAAGTTTTATATTAGTATTGTAACTGAATTTCACAACCGTTGAAAAATTTGTCACCAGAAGTCATATTGCCTATGATAATTAGCCAGTAATATCTTACTTCAATAAATTCAGATGGGTGTGTTACACTTTTTGATAATAAGTACGTAATACTCCTTTAGTATTTTAAACTTTTAATTTGCACATCATTATTATTCTTTGTGAATTCATATTTTTTAAATCAGTAAATTATATGTGTTTAATTTGTGTGATTTATACTAAGAAGAGGCCAAATAGCTTATTTTTTAAGTATTAAAAAATACATTTTTTGATACATTTAGATAAATTATTAAAGTATTTATTTTTGAATATTCAGGGTGCGTCTTCTTAAATTTACAATAGCTATATTTTCATAACCAAGAAAGATATAAAAAAATAAATAAATAAAAAAATCTTTTTTATAAAACCCGGGGAAAATAAATGGCGTAGTTTCCAAAACACCTTGACTAACCCCTTAAGCGCCATGTCCACTCAGTTACCTTTTAAATGTCAACACCACCCTTGTAGCACCTCTGTGGAAACCTTGTAAAAATGTTGGTATATATGTTGGTCCTAAAAAAGTTGGGGTAAAATAAAATGCTACCCTTAAATTTTTAAAAAATCGTATTTTATTTTATTTTAAAAAAATCCAGAGAATATCCAATTATTAAATTAATAATAATTTAAAACACAAATATTCTCCCTGTAGAGCTACACCTGCTTCCTTAAAGAGTTTTAAATGCAGTAGCACCTTGTAACACTTCTTTAAAAAGCTTATTAAAAATGCTCCTACAAGGATGCTATAAAAAACGTACAAAATAAAGAAAATAAATGCAAGAATAAAATTTGTTTACTTATCAAAATTTCTTTGCCCAATGTCATTTTTTTGTGCAATAAAGCAAACTCTTACTTTTTCCTTTTTGTTAAATATTTTAATACGTGTCTTTTACAAATTCAAAGTAGGAGTATTTGATTTGTCTTTAATTTTAAATTTTATAATTATAAATAATTTTAATTTATTTAAGAACATCCCTTGATTTCATGAAAGACATCTTGGGAAAAATGCCACCTTTATGTTAGAGATTTAGTAAAAAAATTAAAAAACAGAATCTGTTAAAAATAAAAAAAGACAAGGACTCAGAATTTTAAACGAAGCAATGCAGATGGAAGTTATTGGCCAGGTTTCTATTAATCCACAAGTATCAAAGCGCCGATTTACAACAATAACAGGTAACAGGAATATCTGAAGCGTCTGTCAGAAGGGTATTAAAAAAGCATACATTTCACCCGTACAAAATGATAATTTTGTCAGAACTTGGTGACGATGATCCTGACAGGCGAATTGAGTTTTGTGAAATAATGACACAAAACATTCAAAGAGAACCATCACTGATTAAAAACATTTGTTTAAGTAACGAATGCTTTTTTTTTAATGAAAATGTCAATAAGCAGAACTACCGCTACTGGAGTGACGAGAATACACAACTTTTTACAGAAGGAAAAACTTAAAATCACCAAAAACCAATGTTTGGCCGGGAATACTGAAAGACCAATAATAGGGCCTTTTTTCATTGAGGTAAATTTGACTGGCTAAGCTTACAAAGAAATGCTTAATATGTCGAAGAAAATTTAAATCTAAATAAAGATATTCTACACTTTAACAGGATGAGCCTTTACATATTATGTTGTTCTTGCGAAGCAGTGTTTGGATAAGTATTATCCAAGGCAATGAATTGGTAGAAGAGTTTAATTGAGTGGCTACCAAGGTTACCTGATCTGACACTAATTTTGTTTATGATGTTAAGGATAAATGTGAAAATTGCCCCTACTTTTGCTTGGAACAAAATGACTGGAATTTTAAGCATTTATTGAAATAATAAAATATGCCTTTACACAGAGCTGTCGCAATTACTTTTAAAAAGTAATTCAATTACAATTACCAATTACTAGCATGTTTGTTAAAAGTAATTCAATTAACAATTAAAAGTAAAAGTAATTGACTATTTTAGCAATTATTTTATTTAAATTACCACATATATTAAACACGATACACTAAACAAATAAAATATTTATACTAATATGCATCATACGCGCACGTCCTACTATTCAAACTATTTTCTTGGCAAGTTCAACATTAAATGAGTCAAATAAAAATTTCTGTTTATCCTACCCCAAACATCAACAGATTTTTTCACACAAAAAATGTATAAAATCGGTGGCGGTAAGCATTAATCAAAAACATTAAAGCGGCGCGGAGGCGGCGTTCGCCGGATTCAAAGCGGCTTGCCGTGTTTCAAGATGATCTTCCTGGCAGGGCAAAATTCCGGCAATTTCTCCATAAAGAAAAGTAATTGAATTATTCGTAGTAACTCAATTTATATTAGGCAATTAAATTAATTTTTAAGTTATTCAATTACTTTATAAGAAATCGAATTACTTTCTAAGTAATTGAAATACTTAGGATTCGTGAGAATCAATTACCAATTACGATTACATTATCCTATTAATTGAAAATTTAAATACAATTACCTTTTCCGGAAAGTAATTGAATTAAAATAATCCAATTACTGAGAAGTAATTAAAAACGATTTTTCAATTATTATAATTCAGTTACCGACCGACAGCTTTGCCTTAACAGTAGTTTTTTTTTTTTTTTTTTGCTTTACTATTAACTTGGTTTATTATTTTCTTTTAGGATCTGCTATTTTAAATTTTTTGAAAATTTGAGGTTAGCATTTAATTTTAACCCAACTTTTCACGACCACAAATAGCATTTTAATAGGCTTTTCAGAGAGGTGTCACATAGGGGGTATTGCGATTTTAGATTTTTAAGTGACTCGAGGTACGGCTTAGGGGGATAGTCGAGGTGTTTTGAAAAATACGTCATTTATATTCTCCCTGGGTTTATATAAATGGTTTTTATTTTTTGATATCTCTCTTGGTTTGAAAAATATAGCCATTGTAAGTTTTAAAGGACGCACCCTTTATAATAAAAAAGTTTACAAAGTTATTTAAATAGTGCCTTATTAACAAATAAGGAAAATTAAAAAATAATGTAAATAGATATAGGTACGAGTCCTTTATTTATAATACTGTGTATATTTGCTATCATACAGCAAGATCTTACTAATGATGGTTTTTAGGGTCCATTAATATAATTATTGTAAAACATAGTTATAGTATAAGATATTATTTTAATCTATTGCAAAATGTTCGTTTAAACATAATAAATAAATAAAAAATGGTATCAATATATTCCTTATATTAAAAACTTAAATTTTAAATTAATATCTTTTAAAAATTTTTGAAAATATTTTTAGACCAACAAACGTTTAAATTTAATATGTATTTTATAATATAATAATTAAAATACATTCTTTATACTCAGAGTCTTAGAGTATAAAGAATGTATTTTAACTCTACACATGATTCTAAAATTTAGATGTCGGTCTGATAATAAGATTATAAACAAATTTTTGTAAGGTAACCATGTAACATATTTACTTGTGCACAGCATAACTAACAGGCAGCACGATCACCCCTGGCAACGCCTTTGATTTTTTTAATCACAAAACACAAAAGAAACGATTACAATTCAAATAAAGGGGACAGATTATATCTCAGCAAAACGTTGGCTAAACCTGCGCGAGAAAAATGATCGTACTTTTTCGCCAATTCATGAAATCATGCCGCTTTTTGTTAGCTATGCTGTGATAACGGTGTGATACCGGTATGTTGTGCTTAGCTAGCAAAAATTTGTTTTAGATGTACTAATAATAGAGATTCCTATCTGCATTATTCATTACCGATAAAGTTTTATTATTTTTATTGCCATTCTACTAATTTATTTTATAAATATTTTATTTATATGAATAAGTAGTTTATACTGAAAATAATACTACCACGTTGGCAATATAATTGTGCTTTGTTCTTTTTTTTTTTTTTAACTTGTTGCATTTTTGAAATTGCGAATCGAATAATTTTAGGATACCACCACCTAAAACCAATCAAAAACACTTAAAGATAGCAAATATTTAGTGTTTTGTATTATGCAAATTAATTAAATTATATTGTATAGTATGTATAGGTTTTTTCTTGTATTAACATGCATTAAATAATTATATTGTAATGTAGGTTTTCGTATTAATAGTATATGTAGATTACTAAATATTTTTGTATCGTCCCATTAAAAACAAATGTTTTATACACTGTTAGTCTTATATCAAGAACAATTAGTATATTTTTCTTTTTGTAGACGTAAACATTTTTATTTTTTAAGCGATCAGATTAAAAACAACAGATAATTATAAAGATGCGTTTAAAAAGAATATCTCATCTCATTACTATTAGTATTTAACTGATCGCTTAAGAATTCTTATTGTTACATGTGATTTATTTTCACCGTTGGTAGTCAATTACTCAAATAAAAAAAGTATTAAAAAACCGGTAGTTTTTCTTGGGTTTATATAGTTATCGAACTAAACTGCTGCTCAATTAACTGCAACTGGACATGTTTTTGGGAAATTATTACTCTTCAAAAACATAAAAAAAAACAAAATGCGGTTTTCACTGTTTTGTAGAAAATCTTTTTTGGGAGAAGAAAAGCTTTTCCTGTTTATACTCTATAGGGTGTAAGAGAAGAGTTTTCTTTTTTGCAAAAACTTTGTCAAAAGCTACGATCTAGAAAAAACATATTTTATTTTTTAATTATATGGCATTATTCAGCAGTAGCTTCCAAAAAAAACAAGTTTTTTAGATTTCTGATACCTGCTAATTTTGTCATATGATTTCAGATGTTCATACGTAATTATACAAAGTGTCCCAGAATATGTGGGCAGCCTCTCGGAATCTGATAGAAAACGTAAAAATATTATGACAAGTTCCCATAAACTTTTTTCCTATGACCCTTCTCTACCGAGATATAGGTACATAACGGACGCCCCCTGAAAATCCTTTTTTTTAATAACTTTTAAAATACTGGGCGTAATTTAATGTTTTTTTTTTAAAGAAGGTTACTGGATAAGTCTTCTTAAAATGAACCAATTAAATCATATTTGACTTATTTAGTTTGCTAGGGACGGAATAGCTCTGACAAAATAATAACAATTTTTTTAAAACGCTGTACGATAAATGTTTAACAATATTATTTTTGGATGGCTTTAACCATAAACTAAAAAAAGGTCTTTTGATTGACATCGATAAAAATCAACTGTTTGCGAGAAATAAAATATTATGATTGGTAAATTTTTTTACATTATACAGGGTGTTTTCTAATTGAATGTCAATATTCAGGAAGGCAATTTTTGAGTACCTTTTAAAAAGAAAACTTTACATGAACGTATTTCCTAAACGTCTTAACTTTTGAGATATGGGGTGGTAAAATATTTAAAAATAAATCATTTATTATTAATATCTGTAATACCACTTTAGATATTTTAATGAAATTTGGACTACATGTAGGTAATATGTCTCAAGAAGTATTTTTAAGTGAACCACTTTTTTTTATTTTCACCAGTGCGTATGTACGGAATTTGACCTACCTATTTTGGCAGTCATTGATGGTACGCCACTGATTTCTCTTAAAATTAAGACTTTTTTTACAATCCCCAATTATTTCTAAGTAAAGTTAATCAAATAATTTTTTTTAATTTGATGCATGGTTTTCGCTTAAAAAAATAAAAACCGTTCCTCTGCATGATCATAACAATATCGGTAAAGAATATCACCATGCAGAGAAATATCTAGATTTAATTTTTATAATCAAAAGATTAAATATGTTTATCTTGGTTTTCATTTTAAAATGGACCCAAAAATTGCCTCCTTAAATATTGACATTCAATTAAAAAACATCCTGTATATTGTAGAAAACTTCACCACTCATAATATTTTATTTCTCGTAAACAGTTAATTTTATCGATGTTAATCAAGAAAACCTTTTTTTAGTTTAAGATTAAAGCCATCCAAAAATAATATTGTTGAGCCTTTATCATACAGGGTGTTAAAAAAATTGCTATTATTGTGTCAGAGCTAGTCCGTCAATGGTAAACTAAATAAGCCAAATATGATTTAATGGGTTCATTTTAAGAAGACTTATCTAGTAACCATCATTTTAAAAATATATTAAATTACGCCTAGTATTTTAAAAAAAAGATTTCCAGGGGCGTCCGTTTTGTACCTGTATCTCGGAAGGGGAGGGTCGTAGAAAACAAGTTTATGGGAACTTGTCATAATATTTTTAGGTTTTCTTTTAGATTCCGAGAGATTGCCCACATATTCTGGGACACCCTGTATATAAACTTTTAATAGTCAGTCAAAATTTAATAAGGCGTGACTCTCGCCGCAAAAGTAATTAAATTTTATTTCGATAAATAATCACTTCCTAAAGTTTCCCTGAGCGCTACACATTTTGTCATCAAATTTTTATTTTTTTAAACTTTTAGATAAAATCAACATTTTTCTTAAAACGTTTTTTTTTTGAAGATATCAATGGCGCAGATGTGATTATTTTCTAAAGGCTCTACTTTACTTGCCAGATGATCATTCTCTCGCTGCGGTGATATGTAATGCTCGTTATTTTACTGCATTTATCGATTTGCTCAGAATACAGGTTAACATTTTTAATTTTGTATTTTTAACAAAAAAAATACAACATACAGGGCGTTTTAAAAATCATAACTTTTAATTATTTGACCGAGCAAGTTTTAAAACAAATGAGGCCAATTTTTAGTCATGTTCAAAAATATGGGATTAGCTGGAATTATAAAAGATATTTAATGATTGTTATTCATGTAGAAGTAAGAATAAATAAAATCCTAGATAAATCATGTTATTACAACATAAACCTAAACAAGAATGCAAACAACATTAACCAAATGACAAAAGCAACAAGATAGTGACTTCCAAATGTTATTTTTTCACCAAGCTATACATATTTATCTTCCTTTGCGCTATTAAATGATAATATTAACAATAGCTACAAGAACAATGTTTATAATTTTTTCTCTATCGGGGAGTGAGAGACAAATAACCAACCAAATTGTGATTTTAAAAACAAAAAAAAAACAAAGTGTATAAAAAAACATTAAAACCTAAATTAAACTTATGCAATATGAATAAAAATAACTAAATACCTTATATAAATCTAGCTAATCCTATACTTTTAAAGTCGGTTAACTAAGCTTTATTTGTGTATAAAAGAAAGTAGTCTGTCCTCTAATAAAATACAAAATTTGAATGTCAGGACATTAAACACACTAAAAAACTTGTTTTTTTTATGTTTGTTGAGTAACACCATGTAATTAAAAAACATAAACTATTTTTTGTAGACCGTCGCTTTTGACAAACTTATTGTAAAAAAAAGACTCTTATTTTACATTCAATAAAATAAAAAAAATCTTTAAGAAATTGGACTGGACGTCTCATAACAAATGTATTGAAACCATCAATCCTATCACAACCGCGACCTACATTAATGAGCAGCATATCAATCCAACAAACTTACACGCAAAAATTTAACCGGCCTGATCCGTCAAATAACTAAAATAATTTTCTTAATTCTTAACCCTAAAGAAAATAAATTGCTGAAGAATTATATAATATCGAGACATATCAAAATTTTGACATCAGTCCTTATACGACAAATCTTAATATGATGAGTATGACAAATACGGTAAGAAAATACAAAACCCGTGCAAAAATCAATTAAAACCTAATAATCAAAATTTTAAACCTGAATATTCTCTCTTTAGCAAAAAAGCACGAGAAAGCGAAAATTTTCACAACCCGGCTCAAATGGAACCTTCAACTAAGTATATACCTAAAACAATATTTTTACATACTAATAAATCAAGTAGCAATATAAAACAAATTGATTTAAGTTATTTTGCTGAGCCACAAAAAATTAAACATAACAACTATAGCCTTTCTACACAAGTACAACCTGATAATGAAATATAAAAAAATACAGGAACAAGATAGTACTCCCGTACTACTAAACAACGGCAATAATGATGACGAAAACTCGTTTTACTCTGATGCGGAAAACATTCTTTAGTTGGAAGATCAATAGAGGATGCACCCAGGGCCGTATCTAGGTATGGCCGCGCCCTTGGCGGAGCTTAACATTTGCGCCCCTCCCCACACACACCGAGGAATTTGGGGAGCGAAATACTCCCGACGAAAACGAAGATTCCGGGGGGTTGCCCCGCAAAGTTTTTTGTGAACCGAGAATTTCTTTTTTTTTTTAAATACCAATTTTGTAGTAAAATTTGTGTCAAATTCTATATTTTTTATATAAAAATATTAGTCTATTATTTGAAAGAGGCATAATTTACATAAAACAACTGTTTGTATTTGACTAAAAGAAGTGGAATGTGATACAACTTAGAATAAATTTTCTCATCAATAAAATCGTAGTTACAAAAATACTGCGCATAGCAGGCCTACTAAAACGTAACATTTACACTTTACTAAATTAAATAATATGCAACAAAAAAAGAACTAGTGCTGCCTCCAATTTATAAAATACTAATTTATTGGCATCTTAAACATTAAAAAATTCAAAGAGCTACATTCTTGATGTAGGTATCAGGATAAATTGATAATAATTCATACATTTTTTCATATATTAAAAATAATTAAATTAGGTATCTAAGTTAAAAATTTGTTATAAAATTGTTCTGTTGTAATTTATTTATTTGATTAATTATTATAATATGACTACGGTACTGACAACTGATTAAAAAAAACATTTTTCATAGCCGATTTTGCGCCCCCTAGGTAGCTGCGCCCTTGGCGGGCGCCCATCTCGCCACCTCCTAAATACGGCCCTGGATGCACCAATAAATTATAGGGTATAATTAGTTTTTTTAGTAGATAAGCTATGTGTGTCCGGCCGCAAAATCCGTCATTTTCCCATAAGAAATACATGGGGAAATTTTAAGGTCCGATTTAGATTTTACTTCCGGTCTAGCACCACGTGTCGTTGGTCACCCATCACGTAGCAGGATTCGAACCACCTGTTGCCCCATCAACGTTTCACCGTTCAGCGTCTTAAACCTTGCGGACACCGAGACTTATTATCTAGTAAGGTAAAATAAGCGTACAATATCAAACGTATCACACGTGGGCGTCATAGTAAATTAACAAGGTCGCAACTAAAAATTGTTTATAAGTAAATAAATTTGAGGGGCCACACAACATATTTGATATATAAGCCCTAGATGAGTTAATTAACCTAATATTAAAATTGTTTTCAAATCCCACGCGGTATAATTAGAATAAGTGATATTGAAAAGCAATAATAATTTGCCTTTAAACAGCTGCTATTAAATGAGGATAATATTATATTACTTATATGAATCAACAATATTATAAAACAACTAAAAATAAATTAAAACAACTTCGTTATTTTATACAAGCGGTCTAGTTGCTATGCATAAAAGATATACCAACAGGAAGAGCGGGTTTCATAAATGATTAATAACACATATTTTACCGCAGAAATAAATTATCAATTTTCATATCTGCATCCTGTGTTTAAAAATTCTAGTTTATTAATAAAAAAATATACATTTAAAAAAACCAACGCCCATTAATTATTTAATTCATATATCAAAAAAAAAATGGCTTTAAAAATTCTGCCAAACGAATATGCTTAAATAGCAATGCATACAAGTATTGGGTAATATATAAATCGTGTGTATAGCGGTAAATAAAAAACGAGGTGACTCAAGCATACACATAGCGCTCGCCTAATATCTTAAAAAGTAACGTTGCTACCCCTAGAAATTTTATATTAATTATGTTTCTTAAGCCATAATGTACAACCAGTTTAAAAATTATACAAATCGGATTGAAAGAAAAATTTTATATCTAGGTTTTAAGTCAGAGCTTTTAGCGCGTTAAAATATAAGTTTGCAATCCCCATACACATATATTTATGGTTTAAGCCTAACGTAGGATAAAATCAACTTATATATTAATTAAAAACACAGCCACCGAATGCGAAAAATAGCGGCTAACATATCTAAAATAATAATTAAAAACGCATTCAAGTTACCGGGTAATCAGTGGTATAATATCAAATAAAATTAGGCTGACTCAAACAAGCTCATAGCGCTCGGCTATATCTTAAAAAAATAAGGTTGCTACCCCTAGAAATTTTATATTAAATATGTTTCTTAACCCATAATACACAACCAGGTTAAAATTATACAAATCGGATTGATAGAAATATTTTATATCTGGGTTTTAAGTCTAACAAATAACAGGAGCTAAAAATTAGCAACTAATACATTTAAAAGTGTAAATTATGAGGCAAATACACTAAAAATTATCGCTAAAAATTAGCAAACCGATGCCAAGGGGTAAGTATCAATTAATTATATGAAAAATATCACTTACCCACTATCCATTGGTTGTAGGCGATGTAGACCCATTAGAATAAAATAACCACACAGTTTCGCTTAAAACTCTCATATTCTGACCGCCCGCACACGCACACACATAACCGACCGGGCTAACAGGTAAAATATAGCCAAAATATTCCATTTGCCTAAAATATACATACCCCATCATAATTTTATCAGATAATAAATAAAAATTATTAGCTTGAGGGACAGATAAACAGAAAAGCGCTCAGTTTTCCAACCGACCTGTTAAAATAAAGCCGTTGCAGGGGGGTACATAATAGTATAATTAATAAATATAAAAAATAGGCTAAAATAAAGCCGTTGACAGCGTATATATTTTATCAAATAATACCTAACATTCTGTTAATTCCAGGAGTTATCTCAAAACCACAAAAAGACGATAACTCTTTTAACTGTTATTTTATGCAATTGAATCATAAAAAAATTAATATGTATTTAATATATATATATATATATATATATATATATATATATATATATATATATATATATATATATATATATATATATATATATATATATATATATATATATATATATATTATATATGTATATATATATATATATATATATATATATATTATATATATATATATATATATATATATATATATAATATATTATATTTATATAATATATATAATTTTAAAATGTAAAGTTGATTTGTTTTTATAAATTATAATCCTTTAACAATAAAGTAACAAGGATTCGTTTAAAAAATATATGTCCAAAAATTTTCATAAAAACATGGGAAATTGAGTTATTGCTTATTTCCAAATAACAGCACTGTTTTTCCAAATAACAGTATTTTAAATAACAGCACTGTATTTTCAAATAACAGACTGATTTCCAAATAACAGCACTGTTTTTTAAATAACAGCACTGTTTTTAAAATAACAGCACTGTATTTTCAAATAACAGCCCTGTATTTTCAAATAACAGCCCTTTTTCCAAATAACAGCCCTGTATTTTCAAATAACAGCCCTGTTTTTCCAAATAACAGCCCTGTATTTTAATACATCTGTTTTTCCAAATAACAGCCTGTATTTAATAACAGCCCTGTATTTTTAACAGCACTGTTTTTTAAATAACAGACTGTATTTCCAAATAACAGCCTCAATAAACAGCACTGTTTTTAAATACAGCACTGTTTTTAAATAACAGTACGGTATTTCCAAACAGCCCTGTATTCTCAAATAATAGCACTGTTTTTAAATAACAGCACTGTATTTCCAAATAACAACACTGTATTTCTAAATAACAGCCCTGTTTTCAATAACAGCTTTCCTAGTATTTTCAAATAAAAGCACTGTTTTCAAAATAAAGCCTGTTTTCCAAATAACAGCATGTTTTAAATACAGCACTGTTTTTTTTAAATAACGGCCTGATTCCATAACACGTTTCAAATAACGCACTGTATTTTAATGGCAATCGGGGTTTTTCGCCAAATACATAAAAGTTTTGGCAGTTAGTTTAGAGGTAAATAAATTTAGGTTAGGTGTGTTTGGCCGGCCAAACACACCTAACCTAAATTTATTTACCTCTAAGCTACTAACTAACCAAAACTTACAGTGCTGTTATTTGAAAAACGGTGCGGTTAATTGGAAATACAGGGCCATTATTTAAAATACAGTGCCGTTATTTGGAAATACAGTGCCGTTATTTAAAAAACAGTGCTGTTATTTGGAAATACAGTGCTGTTATTTGAAAAAACAGGGCTTTTATTTGAAAATACAGTGTTGTTATTTGGAAATACAGTGCTGTTATTTAAAAACAGTGCTGTTATTTGAGAATACCGGGCTGTTATTTGGAAATACAGTGCTGTTATTTAAAAAACAGTGCTGTTATTTAAAAAACAGTGCTGTTATCTGAGAATACAGGGCTGTTATTTGGAAATACAGTGCTGTTATTTAAAAAACAGTGCTGTTATTTAAAAAACAGTGCTGTTATTTAAAAATACAGGGCTCTTATTTAAAAATACAGGGCTGTTATTTGGAAAAACAGGGCTGTTATTTAAAAATACAGAGCTGTTATTTGGAAAAACAGGGCTGTTATTTGGAAAAACAGGGCTGTTATTTGGAAAAACAGGGCTGTTATTTGGAAAAACAGGACTGTTATTTAAAAATACAGGGCTGTTATTTGGAAAAACAGGGCTGTTATTGGAAAACAGTGCTGTTATTTGGAAAACAGGGCAGTTATTTGGAAAAACAGGGCTGTTATTTGAAAATACAGGGCTGTTATTTGGAAAAACAGGGCTGTTATTTGGAAATACAGGTCTGTTATTTGAAAATACAGTGCTGTTATTTAAAATACTGTTATTTGGAAAAACAGTGCTGTTATTTGGAAATAAGCGAATGAACTTCTAATTTCCCATTGCATTTATTTTATGAAAATTTTTGGACATATATATTTTTTTAAACGAATCCTTGTTGCTTATTTTACCTAGTTAAAAAGGATTACTTAATTTATAAAAACAAATCAACTTTTTACATTTTAAACTTATAAATTTTGATAACAATTACGTTTTTTAGCTTGAGGAACCTGCTATCTATGCACCTGTTTCAAATATTATTTTAACCATATTATTTTTCTATAATGTGTGTGAAATATCGTAAAATATATATATATATATATATATATATATATATATATATATATATATATATATATATATATATATATATATATATATATATATATGTATATATATATATATATATATATATATATATATATATATATATATATATATATATATATATATATATTATATATTATATATATACATATATATATTCATATATAATTGGTAAAGTATATATATATATATATGGTATATATATATATTATAATATTATATATAATTTATAATAATTATATAATATATTTATATATATTATATATAATATTAATAAATAATAATTATAACATGAGCAGGTTTTTTTTTATTTTTCCTGTCCTAAAAACCATATACAAATTATAAAGTACAGTAGATACAACACAACAACACCTTTTAACCCTTATTTGGGAACAAGCAATGTAATGGTTTTTGTATGGTCACACCGGTGGAAGCTGAATAAACAATCCAAACAACTCTATGCTACCCACGGGCTATTCGCCCCTGCCCAGTTCTTAACTGGGGCATTCTTCCAAGACCTGGAAAGGTAAAAGGAAGACAAAGAATACATATCTTATGTATTATAAGTAGTTATAAGTTGAAATTGTAAATATACTAGTAAGAAATAAAGCTCTGTTAAATGGTAAATGGTAATGGTGAAACGTTGATGGGGCAACAGGTGGTTCGAATCCTGCTACGTGAGGACTTTTTTATTTATTTCCATAATTATAAAAGGACTCCTGATGAGTTCATATTTCATAATCTTGGTCAGCGCCATAATCTAAAGTCAAGCAATGTCGGGCGTAGTTATTACTTAGATGGGTGACCGCAGATGGGTGACCACAACGACACGTGGTGCTAGACCAGAAGTAAAATCTAAATCGGACCTTAAAATCTCCCCATGTATTTCTTATGGGAAAATGACGGATTTTTCGGCCGGACACACATAGCTTATCTACTATCATCATTCCCGTGCTACAACTAAAATAACAATTTTACGATTAACCGTCCCACATTTTAAAGATAATTTTGAACAAGATATTTTAAAATCTATTAAAGAGTTCATAGTAGCTGATATTTAATATCATTTATATTTCAATAATGCTGCAACTTGCGAACTTTTCTGTGAAATACAAAAAAAAAATTAATGGACCTTTTTAAAATTTAGGGGCTTCAAATTAAAGCGACTTATAACCACAACTAACCACAACTTCCCGGCACATAATCCTTTAATATTCAATTTATCTAGTCATATTTCGGAGCAGTGAACAGACCTCAGGTCATAAAACCCTTTTCTATCGGTGGGACTTATTCTCAACCTCAAGAATGGGGTCCCAATAAGAGGTCACAAATGTAACTTTCCCCCGAGACCTAAACTATGACCTTTATAAAGCTAATGTTTTAGATTACGTAGTAATTGATAACTTTGGATCTAAAGATAATGAGACCGACACACCTTACAGAAATCCAAATAGGGATAAGGCCATTAGCAGCCAGGCTGGAGTAACCTCTGCGAAGGTCATTACAGAGGACTGGTTAAGGATAGGAAACGATACTTTAAAAACCTTTTAAAAAGGTCCTTTTAACTCAAAGGCTAGGTTTATAAACCTGAGTTAGAAAAATCTGCTCTTTCTCAATCGAACATTTTACCACCCCTACCAACACTACTTTACTATAAATATACTAAAATCTTAAATTTACATCTCATAATCTAAAACTTAAAGTTAAAACTAATTAAGTATCCTCCAGAATGTCGAACCTATTAAAGCAGGACAGCTCCTTACGAGCTAGAGCCACCGCTCTTTTTAACTTTATAAGGCGCTAATCTTCTTTAGCAACCTCGGCTTTCCTTCATGGTATTAGTAATTCTTTGGATTTCACTTCACAAAACCATCTTTTCATTTATAATGAGGCCCAACTCATCCGGCATATGAATATCCATAAGCACCATCTCTTTTTTCAGGTGTGCTTAAGTTTCTCTACCGAGACCTAGCAAAAAATATCTTCTTGACTCATTTTTATTTTAATTTTTTTTACACACACAAACGCGGTACTTAATAAGTTACACAATTAGGGGTTGATTCTTAACTAAATAACTGTTCCATACCCAACCCTTCTATATACTCGTCTTTAAGGGTAACAACTTTCGATGTACCTGACTTTGGATAACGGTCAAGGTCAAAACATAAAAACCCTTTTGTATTTAACTTCGAGGATTTCGATGTATTTGGTTTTGGGTTGCGGTTGAGGTCATAAAACCCTTTTCTATTTAA
The DNA here is from genome assembly GCA_019359885.1 of Listronotus oregonensis. Lineage (NCBI taxonomy): Eukaryota > Metazoa > Arthropoda > Insecta > Coleoptera > Curculionidae > Listronotus > Listronotus oregonensis. The sequence goes on from JAHBCN010004425.1 coordinate 50,058, forward strand.
CTTCAAGGTTTTTAATGTACCTGACTTCGGTTTAAGGTCAAAGTTATAAATAAAACCCTTTTCTATTTAACACGTGCACAAATACACATATTATACACATTGGCAAAAATATTTTAAAACGTTTTGGGTAAAACTAATGTCATAGAAATGTTATTTAAAAAGTAACAAGTTTAAAAAAAATAAAAAAGTAATAAATTTAAATAAATAAATGAATTTGCCAAATAAATAAATGAATGGATAAACGAATGAATAAATGAATGAATAAATGAATGTTATGTCTTTATGCATACAGAATTCATTGGTAAACATGTGACAATCGTAGCCACTTAAATTATGAAATATACTGTAGCATTTGAAAAAAAATTTCCTTATGAGTTTAAAGAATTATTGACAGACACAAAACCTCTTAAATCGGTGTTATATAGATGCCCCAAATCAGTTTGAAGACGATCAACAATACACTTTAGCCGGATCATTGCTTCGATATAGCCTGAAACTTTGAAAGAACATTTTATAAAGTAAGCAAAAGAATATGGCTCATGTAGTAAATAAATTTTAAGGATCTGGTTGTGGTTGCGCTATGGGTTTTAAAACCGATTCGGAATCGGCGTATACCACAAGGGGAAATCGTATTTATCTATTCTAGTTTCGTTTAATTAAGTTACAGTAAATATTTGTGATGTAGCCAGACCAACAATAAAATGATTTGGCAATTCTTTGTAATTAATAGTAAACTTACATGGTCTTTAAGTTTTGTTTTATCATACCTTAACCGACCAACAACCTCATACGTTAAGAAATTGTTTTTAAACTTTGTTATATTCCGTAATTTTACTGGAAAATACATATCTGCTAAGTTTAATACTATCGAATAATGCGAAAATGATAATATTTTTTAAAATGCAGTTGTCCCAGGATTAAAAGCTGACGGTATCTCCCAAGCAAAGCAACACTTGTCCGGATTGTGGACACTGACTACAGCCCGTTGGTTTTAATATATTTGGGTCACTTATCGTAGGATCATCTTGCCAGTGGTGAAAATTTGTTTATGGTTACTCCCAGGTTGAGAATATTTTCCAGAGCCCATGCTACAATAAAAAAGGAAATAATTTATATATTTTGTTACATTTAAGTATTTATTACAAGAATACTTATCTCAAATATAAAATAACAAATTTGTATATACATACCTGAATCTCTTTCCTGAAATTCTGTCCACTGAGTTTTTATGACTTTGACAAAAGAGCGGTAAAATTCATCAAGGTCACTTGCCCCTGTCATCACTTTGTTGCGTGTATTAAAATATTTGTCATCATAAACATTCTGCGATGCTAAATAATAACTTACGAGAACAATCATATTTATTTTATTCGATTGATGAATCTGTAATGAATTTTTAATGACATTTAATACCCTCCTCTGATTCAAGTAAAAAAATGATGTGTAGTCGATATGTTCACTGTCATATGGTAGGTTACGATGTAATTTTTAAATGCAGTTTGTATCCGTGGGACACCCTGCGATACAGATAAACAAGTTCGACTATGATGTTGCAGCCTTCTATTATGAACCATCATATGCTTTTGTGAGACTGTCACATTACACAAATCGCTGGACTGCAAACGTACAAATAATCTACATCTTTTACTCGGTTCAGCGATATTAGCATTATTGTCGAAACAATTCGGACAAGACTTGATCATATGACGCTTCAAAGCATAAGAACGAGTAAGCGATGTTTTGCACTTTTAATGCGACATTTTCTTTATCAAAAGTTATCACGTACTTACACAATAAATAATAAATAAATAAACAAATACCTTATTAACATTAACAATGTCTGGTTAATAATAAAATGCAACCAGAGCTATGATTTTTTGTTTGCATTAAATTAGATATTTTTAAACACCCAAGAGAGATTAACGGATTTATTTTAGTTGTTAATGGAATGCCATTTGTGTAACATTTTTTTGCTCATTTTTATTTAATCATGTTTTAGGGGTACTTTTTCTCGTCAAAAGGGTGAAAACATCTAGTGATACTTTTGTAAGCAAATTCTTTGGTATAATAATAAAACACAAAAAAATATATTTTAGATTGTTTTATTTTTATTTAATTCGAATTGGATATTTTCTAAGCCGCCAAAAGGGGTGCCCTTACACTTATAATTCCTTGGGGCAAAGACTTTTTTTGGGTCGTAAAATGGCTTTTTTTATTTTAGGCAAAAAGCACATTTTTTTTTGTTTGCACTTGTTTTAATTGTACGATATTTTAGGGATGCTTGGGGGTACTTTCACCATCAATAAATTACCCTAAAATTTAATTTAGGCTCCAAATAATATATTGTCATAAAAATCACAATTTTTTTATCAATATTTAATAATTTCTATAAATTTTTTATAAGATTATTTTTAAAAAACCTTTAAAAAGAGTGTTTTTTGTCCTTTTAGGTTTTAGGGGTGTTCCCGGGGATCAAGGGTTTTGAGACCCCCAAGTTCGGAATCAGCGACCCAAAAAACGTACCCTAAGAGCATATACTAGGTGCCAAAAGAACATTTTCATAAGTTTTTAAAATTCAAAATCAGCGACCCAAAAAACATACCCTGGGAGAATTTGTAGGTGCTTAAAGAGCATTTTCATGAGTTTTTTTATAAGATTTTCGTTAAAAAAAAACCTTTAAAAGGTGTTTTTTACATTTTTATGGGTGATGCCAGAATTTCCGAACTGCGGGACTTCGATATTCAGAATCAGTGACCCAAAAAACGTACCCTGAAGATAGTCTACACTTGCAGCAAAATTGGGCACCCAGGACCCGAGTTTTAAATGAACTAAAACGCAGTGCTTTTTGCTAAGACTACAACTTTTATTTTTTCTCAGTCAGTTGTCTGCTTTTAAGTTATAAACACCATTTTATATTTATTCCATTTCACCTTGATTTTTAAATATTTTTAAAAAGGTTTAATACATAAATTATTTTAAAAAGACGCACAAGGTAATTGAACACTTATTTCCAAATTTCCAACAAAACGCTTGATTCCCACTGTGCTACTTCTTGAATTAGGTATTGATTTTTCTCCCCTTTTCTCTATTATGGGTGTGCTCTGTTCTGTCTATCATGAATGAAAAAACCAAAAGAACGTAAAAATTCAAATCGGGAACGTAGTAATAACTGCGGCTTCTTTCCTTCGTCAGCGTTTGAAGTCGATACATTTTATACTTTCATCAAAATTTAGCGTTACTTCTGAATATTTAATTAAATTTATTAAAAATATGATCTGTATAGTTTATAGGTTTTAAATAACAAGCTTAAAGTCTAAGGTTACAGTATCGATAAATAAGATGTAATTTATAAAGATAGAAGATCAAATTCTAAATAGATGGAAACGAGAAATATCTTATTACCCTTATTTCTTTTCTTATTAATTATTTTAAAATTAAATTAAATGTATTACTGTTTACAATTTTTTAACAAGAAAAGACTATTAGGTTTTCCGTGAATATTTATTAAAATTTTAAAAAAAAAAAAACTGTGCTTTTAAATTATATGATATCAAGGGACATATTTAATTATTTATTGGAGATTTATTGATTTTGTAATTTTGCTAAAATATAAGTTTCTTGAATCTACGATACAAGTATCGATTGTAAAACTATGGAAAGAGACAACTGTATAACAGAAACCAGAAACACAGTTCAAGTTCAGACAAAGAATTAGGTTACGCGTCGTTGTAGGACAATTTTGTGAGTTTCCCCAATTTAGACGAATAAGGTTATGGATTTTAAAGATTGTGTGGTAAGTAGGTTTTATAAATATACGCGTGTGCCCTAAAATTACTTTTCTTTTTTTCTCAAAATACGCATTTAATAATATACACGGTGGGGCAAAGTAAGTGTCCACTGTTTTTGTGTATTCATTTCTTTTTTATACCTTAACCGATTTTATTCAGTTTTGGATAAGGAATAAAACAATTTTCTTTAAATTTATATCCGTTTTTAATTTTGAAAAGGTACAGCGTGCGCAAAGAATATTGTACTTTTTGTAAGTTGTGCGGATTATGTTTGGGTAAATTATTAATTCTGTTTTAATTTCTCTTTACAAGGCTAAGAAAAAAATAATTACTAATCGAATTATTTTTATAAGTTATTTGAATAAAGCTCATAATCAATATTTTTTACATCTGGTACATCATTTTCATAATAATCAAATAGCAGTAACTAAATTGACAATGACTTTTTTCCACTTAAGGAAAAACTACTGGCCTATTTAATGATTAAGGAAGGATGTGGTAGAAAAATTTTATATCTTTAAGAAGCTGTACTGTGTCAAACGTATGGTTATATACAATAATCAACTGAATTAAGGTCTGGACTATAGGGAGGTCAGTATTCTGGCTCAATCTAGTCGGGACATTTTTCCAAATGACTTTTAATATTTGCTTTGAAGTGCAGACTTTTAATATTTGCTCTGAAGAAGCACCGTCTTGCTGCAATATGTAATTATTAAAAGATTCCCCAATTTGAGGCAACATATTTGCTAAAATATCTCCCTGGTAGATCTCAGACTTAATTTTATTATCAACAAAAATAATAGATAGGGCAAAATGGGTATTTTAAGGTTGTCATAACGAGACTAATTTTTCGTCGCTGTACCATATCTTCCCAATCTGTTCTTTAGTTCTAAATCTGCGAAGCAGTTGGCATATTTGCAGCCTTTTCTGCTGTGTTAACATTTTTGCTTCATAGATATGGGTTTTGCTGAAACCTTTAATTAAAATTTTATCTTCTTGTATTAAAGATCACATTTTTTAAGGCAAACAATAAGACAGTCACGTTACAAAATGTTATGTAACTTTAACAACAATGTAATTTGTTGATTTTGGCACTGCTACTTGATTATTATGAATAAAAGATCTGTTTAAAGAAATGTTTAGGAATAATATTAATTAAAAGCGATTAGACTATCAAAACAATTTAAAAAGCAATTAGTTTTCCAGAAATTTGTAAATAAAAAGTAAGGAAAAAAATTATTATTTAACAAATCATAATACCGCGCAACTACCTTAAATGCGTTACTTTACAAAAAGTACAATATTTTTGGCGCACGCTGTTTGTTATCACATATATATATATATATATATATATATATATATATATATATATATATATATATATATATATATATATATATATATATATATATATATATATATATATATATATATATATATATATATATATATATATATATATATATATATATATATATATATATATATATATATATATATATATATATATATATATATATATATATATATATATATATATATATATATATATATATAATAATCGAAACCAGAGTAGTGGGGATGATCTTTTTTGAATTATTGAAAAGGTTGGTGGCCTGGATTTAGTAATGAAACCTTTTCTGTTTTGTCAAGCTTTCGAGGTTTATTATTTTCTCCCCTTTCCCCAGGACTAACTAAAAAAAAAGTTTTTTACAATTAGAAAAACCCCAAAAACTTTAAAAAGATTGAAACCCCCAAGTGGGTTGCTATGTCAAAACAAGCAATAAATTTTTTTTAAATTTTTAGGTTTTTTTTTAATTTAAAAAAAAACTTTTTTTTTAACCCGGGAGGAAAAAAATAAACTCAAAAAAAGCGAAAAAAAAAAAAAAGGGGGAATTTTTTTTAAAAAACAAAATCCCCCCTATCGGTTTTTTTCTTAACTAGTCAGCCCGGACTACTTCCTCTATATATATATATATAATAAAAAAAAAAAAACCTCATACCCAAGAAACAATCAAGCTTAATTATATATATATATATATATATATATATATATATATATATATATATATATATATATATATATATATATATAAAATATATATACACCTCCCGTCTTATGTAGCTCATTTATTATTCATGTAAAATTTTCATATTTTGGGGGGTTACCCAACCACAGTGCATTTCAGGAAAAAATTTTTTGGTTTTGGGTGTCAAAAAAGTGTGACGTCACTATGGTGCATTTTTAAATGGAATGCTTTATTTTTTTTGTATATTTAGGTCCCTTTGTGGTCATTTATATTCCTCAAAAATTTTGTAAACATCTGTTTAGTAATTTCAGAAAAAAAAAATAAAAAAAAAAAAAATTTTTTTTAATTGAATTTAAAAATGAATAAAAATCCCAATAGTACTTGATTAATAGAACTAAACAAGGAACTTATTAAGTAACGTAATATCAGTCGCTTAGGTCATGTTTGGTTAATTCGAACTATACAGGGTGCCAAAATTTAGTCAAACCTTCAAATTTAAAAGCACTTTTTTTCTTATTTTAAATATGAGACCCTGTTTTTTTGGTCGTTAGATGAAAAATTAAAAACAAACATTTTCTTATCTTAACCCTATAAAATTCCTAACACATTAAAAGTTATTCGTTGAAAACCATTTTGGCATCTATTTCGATGAATATCACGGGATAAAAATAGTGGGTCAGAAAAACAATTTATTGACAAAAAGTTTTTCCTAATAACGTTAATTATTACCTAAAATTGGTTAAAAAAAGTTACATAAATGTTACCCAAAAATTTAAAAAATAACGTTTATTTAACATTTAAAGGTTTTTTTAAATTAATTTAATTTTAATTAATAAATAATAGTAATTTACCAATTTTTTTATAATACATCAAAATAAGATTCTGTAAGTTAAATAAACTCCAATGAAACAAATTTTTTTCACTCCCCCCTATCATTTTTATTCATGGTATTACTATTAAAATAGATGCTAAAAGGGTTTTCAACGAATAACTTTTAATGTGTTGGAAATTTCGATAGGGTTATATTTAGAATATATAAATAACATCAACAAAAATTTAAATTCCAAAGAAAGGGAAAAAAAAATAGCTCCTTAACTTTTTAGATTTGAAAATTATCCGTAAAAACAATACATTCGATTTTGATATTTTCCGTAAACCAACCACAACAGATACAATTATACATGCAAATTTAACCAGTCTTGGCAAATAAAAATGTCGGCCTTCCATAGTATGATTCATAGGTTATTAAGTTTAAGTGTTCCATTAAGCCAAGAAAACTCCCAAAAAAAGAAGTCAATATAATAAAAACAATAGCTACAAAAAAGGATACAGTCCCCCAATCATCAACAAACTGATAAGCAACAAAAAAAAAAAAATTTTCAAAAGTTTTTTATACAAATTTTCAAATGATAGTAATGCAAAAAAATGGTTTGCTATAAATTATGTCTCTGGTATAAGTAAAAAATTAGCAATAATTTTCGCAAATTAGGAATTAATTGTATTTCAGTTAATAAAAATAATTTGGCAAGGGTTTTAGTAAATAACAAAGAAAAAAATCCTAAGAATCAACAATCCGGGAAAATATAAAATATGTTGTAATGAGTGTGACGCAACCTATAAAAGGGAAAAAGGGGGGTTCTTTACAGGATAGAATAAAAGAACACAGAAATTCAATTCTACACAGCAAGAGAAATACCGGTTTTGCGGAACACTGCATAGAAATAATCTTTTTTTTAAAAATGGGGATGTAAAGTTATTACATAACATTCAAAGGGTAAACAAATGGATTATTTGGAAATTTTGGCCATTAAGAAATCTATAAGCAATAAAGACAACTTAACAAATACTCAAACAGATTTTGTAGGTCCCCATCTTTAAATGCAATTAACATAATTTGTGCCATAAAATGTTTACTATAGGCCATCTTTTAAGTTTAAGATAATTTTTTTTTATTTTTAACTCATTCTTCCTAAAAAATCTTTTAAAATGGTCGTGAGACCGAAACACGGGCCCCATCTATCTGAATAAAAATTTGTGAAACTTTCACCGAGGTTTTATTTTAAATTAAATTTGAAAAATGTTTGTTTTTTTTAAATTTTTATCTAACCTAAAAATATACAGGGGCTCACATTTAAAATAAGAAAAATAAAGTGCTTTCAAATTTGAAAATTTTACAAAAAAATAATAAATGAGCCTAAGACGGGAGGTGAGCTGGGGACCCTTTTTTTTTATATATATATATATATATATATATATATATATATATATATATATATTTTATATATATATATATATATATATTTTTATATATATATATATATATATATATATATATATATATATATATATATATATATATATATATATATATATATATATATATTTATATATATATAATATTTTTTTTGGGTATACGAGTTTTTTCAAAAAGTATAATTTTTCCCAAGAGTAAAAGGACCTTTAGTTTTGAGAATTTCGAAAATTTTTTTAAGAAAAATTGATCAGAACTAAACACCATGTTTAAAAAATAATTTTACCCTTTTCGATAAAAAAATTTTTTTTAATTTTTTCAAAAAAATTTACTTTTTTACTTATGAATAAATAAAATATAACTTAATAACACCATTTTTTGTACTTTATAAATTAACGCGTTTTGATGGTTTTTTGTAAAAAATTTTTCGCTCTTAACAATTCATTTTTTTGTCAGAGCATCCTAAATAATGTAACTACATTAAATTTCATTTATATTATAGACATACGTTTCAAAAAAAAAAAATATTTTTTTTTTAAATAGGTGTAATTGCATATTTAAACATGGTTTTTTTTTTCTGCCTTTAAGTTTTTTTAATAACAATTTTCAAAATTTTTTTAAAATTTTCAAAAAAAAAGGTACTTTTCCCTTTGGAAAAATTTAAAAATTTTTAAAAAAAGTATACGCCTGAAAAAAAAATCTGATAGTTGTATTTAAGGTTTTAGATGATGCAGAACTTTTTATGAAGAATAACTTTTTTTTAAAAATTTAAAAACAAAAAAAAATTTTTCCCTATGGTTTCAACTTACTGAGACATACTTTTTTTTTTTTTTTAAAATATATATATATATATATATATATATATATTTTATATTATATATATATATATATATATATATATATATATATATATATATATATATATATATATATATATATATATATATATATATATATATATATATATATATATATATATATATATATATATATATATATATATATATATATATATATATATATAAAAAAATTTCATTGACACAAAATCAAGAGGTCACAAATTTAGGTAATTCAAAAACGTTATCACTTTAAATTGCCTTGTTAAATTATTTTAGCAGCTAAAAACATTAGTCCTTAAAAGTTATCGTAGCAGTTAATATCATAAAATCATAATACATTTCATGAAAATAATTGGTGGTAAATGTTAACTAGTTTATGTGATTTATACTCCACAGGGTGTTTTTTAAGTAATATAAAATATTTAAGAAGGTAATCTACAAAGTGTTTTAATGAAAAACGTTTATATTACCATATGTCAAAAAAGGTCCACTTTCGAAGATACAGAGCGTTGAATTTTTTTTATAATTACTGCAAAATCAAAATGTCTGTATTTTCCCAAAATAGGAATGTTTATAATGTTAAAAGGAGTTATCCAAGTTACTAATAAAAGACAAAAACATTTTGGACCAATTTCCTTTTATTATCATACGCACGCAATTAAGTTTATCCCCTCAGATATGTGAACATTATGACAGCAGTCATAAAGTCCACAATTTTTCTTAAAATAATAACCTGAAATTGCTATAAAACTTTCTGTTGGTAGATACCGATTAATAATTCTACAAATTTAGTGCAGTTGCAACTTACGCATTCGAAATCTCGATACGACTTTTAGAATTATTAGGTATTTTTTTAAAATCATGTTATTTTTGTTGTATTTAAACTATGGTTGATGTAGTATTGTATAAAATAATGATTTTACTGAATATTTCACTCATGTATAAATTTTCCCGTAAGACACGTTAAAAATCAAAAAATTTCGGCGGAAATTTCACGTTGCCTAGACAAAGTGGTATTTCCACTTTCTTACAAACACAGAACAATCGAACCTGTTTGTATTGTCAATTAGAAAAGTTAAAATTAGTCGATTTGGTCATGTACACGATGAAGAAGTAAAAAAAAAAGATTTTAATTATAGTTTTAATTATGTTGCATGAAATAAAAAATTGTATGACAAAAAAAAACATTTTGATAGTATAATATTCCCATATTTCTCCATTCTAGAAATATTATTCCTAAATACCGCTCGTGCATAAAAATTAACCAAATAATTTTTATTCAAGTTTGTTATACAAATAACAAGCTTTCATAAAAATTATCGGTAATTTTTAAGCACTCGTGGTATTACTCCCGACTATTTCCTTATTTTGCGACAAAAATCAAAATGCAACCCTTATAATGTACTAGGCCGGCATCAACATATGAAAATTTTCGCGCACTTAAGAGATACGGGGGAAAATAAAAAATGTCAATTTCAGAATGACCCCATGTTTTCTTAGTTAAAAGAGCTACAGAAAAATGTTTTTAACAAAAGTTTCTTTATATTGACTGTTAAATAATTTGCCGTTTTCGGAATAAGTATATGGGGTCAGGTAAAAAGTTATCGGACCTACCCTCATTCTTTTTTTAAATAGAACACCCTGAATAATTTAATCTAAAAAGATATCATAGTAAATTCTCTTTTCAAAAATATTAAACAGCATGGATGATATTGTTTTTCCATGCGATTTATTTAAACTTTATTACTTTAAACCACACCTGACTATGAAACAAAAGCTAATATCCTAGAAAAGAAACTATGTTAACATTCTAGTTGTTAAGATGTGGTATTGTAAAAAATCATGATTTTACTGACTATTTTCTTATTTTGCGACATAAATCAAAATGCCACCCTTATGTACTAGGCCGGCATGGTGTACCCATAATCGGAAAATAATTTAAAAAGTTACAGCACTATCAAAATGACTGAAATCATATAAGTCATATCATATGATTTAAGTCCCGTGTGAATAAACCTCTTCTTACCATACCCACTCTACGTTAGTACAAAGGTCTAACCCTTGTGGATTGTCCCACGATAAAAAAAAATCCTGATGATTGTTAGACAATGTTATGGTTTCAATAACTCTAAAATCTTGGCTTTCCTTTGTCTTTATTTGTTAATTGGTACACAACGTAAGGTTTTGGTAGTTGTGGTTAGTGTATCACCAACCGATGATAATAACTTGATGAAACTTCATTATTTCCGGAAAATTGGTAAGTAGCCTATTGATTACAATTAAAAATAACCTGTTTTTGACATGTTTATATAGAACAAGTTTATATAGAAAAATCGTAATTTTTTAAATTGTTTATATTGGAGTTGGTACTTAGGTTATTGATTACCCAGAAAATAGAAGAGGTCAGCTAAAAAAGGATTTTAGGAAACTCCTCTTTCCCCTAAAGGGTAAAATGGGGGTTAAACTTTTTATGGACCGTCGTCATTTCTCTACTTAGAAATATTTAAATTGATTTGTAGGCTATTGATTACGATAAAATAGTCTATTTAAAAAATTTGGGAAAAACGTCCCTTATATGTGATCAACTCAATAAGATATTCTGCTATGATCATTGATTAGGCTTCAGTAGGCGTGTAATTTTTATATTAAAATGATTTATTGCATCAGTTGCCTACTTTTAAATATGTAGTAAAATTTGTTGGGTGTAAACGGTTTTCCAGTTCTTCTTAAGTATAATTCATAAAATTTAAAATATTACCAATATAATTGTACCTGTTTACGAAAAAGATTCTCCTATCAGTATTGTAACAAAACAAAAAAACACTAAATAAAGGTACAAGATTAAAATGGGTTGGTAAAAACGTGATCTAGTATATATTTACCTGTTAAATTTATACTTGACAAAAAAATCGGTTTTTATAGCATATTCTATCCTATTTAGATTAAAATTATAATCTGTAAGAATTATCTAATAATAAATACATAACTTGCTGTATAGTTTAGGAGGAATCGGGAATCGGCGCATGAGTACCGAAAACTATGCCACCTCAATTTTTTTAAACGATCCTCTGATGGCTGATGATATCAATGCATGTTGCCATGGCGCCACCTGGTGCTATATTGTTTAAACCAAAATTGTTTAAACAATTGCAAGGAATTGCTATTTTTTAACAGGACAAATTTTTTTCATATTTTTTATTGAAATACAAATAAAAAAGTCCTATGACTTTTTACGATAAAGTTAATATTTTTTGAGATATGAAATTTAAAATTTGGGTACTTTTGACCCATGAAAAATATATATTAAAAAAATAATAATAGATAAAAAATATATTTTTTTATTTTTTATATAATAGTTATTAATATCCTTAATAAAGAATTTTAAAAAAAAATGTTTATACAGGTTTTTTGATTGTTTATTAGGCGCGTTTACAAGTATGCGTCCCTTACCTTTAAGTATCGCCGTCTCTCTGACTCATACGCTGCATCCTGAATCATTATTTATCCTTTATCTTAAAAACTAGTAACTTTATCAAAATTGTCAAAGAAAGTAATAATATTAATAATTTAATTATCTACAATTTGTTTTTATAAGTTTTTTCTTGAAATCAATTTTACAAAAGTTATTGAAGCATTATTTGACTTATAAGCACGTGTAATAAACAATCAAAAACCTGTATAAACAATTTTTTTTCAAATCTCAATTAAGGTTATTATTAACTACTGTATTAAAATTAAAAAAAAACATTTTTTATGTTTTATTATTTTTTTTAACATATATTTTTCATGGGTCAAAAGTACCCAAATTTCAGATTTTTCGAACTTTACGAATTCATATCTCCAAAAATATTAACTTGATCATAAAAAGTCATAGGAACTTTTTTATTTGTACGTTATTAAAGAATATAAAAAATTGTTAAAAAATAACAATTCCTTGCAATTGTTTAAACAATTTCGGTTTAAACAATGGCCCAGGGGCCGGGCAGCATTTATATCATCAGGGCAATTTAAAGAGGATCGTATAAAAAATTGAGGTGGAATAGTTTTCGGTACTCATGCGCCAATTCCTCCTAGACTAGTATTTCTTTTTTAAGTTTCCATCTCATTAAGAAATATCTACTATTGTATTGTAACAAATCCGTTTATGTCATCAAAAATGTTAAATATATTTTAAAAGATACTTTTTCACATATACTTCAAAATTATTATTTTTGATTATTTTTATCAGCTGATACATTTAAAAAGTCGAAAAGGTTTATTGACGTATGTTCTTTATTTATTTTTACTACACTCTTTACACCCACACTAAACTTTGGCAAAATTTCGAATTAAGTTTATTTAGTATGACTATGGTTTTAAATAGGTTTGCGAAATGATAACATTTTGATGTGCTTCTCGTTTTACCACCTGATTTTGGTTTTATTGGAATGTTCATATATTAAGGTAACTTATTTATTAAATTTGTTTTTAAAGTAACGTCATTAATTGGTCTAATTTTTTAAAGTATTCTATGATGATTTAAAGTAAAATGTAAAGAATTACTAAGTCATTTTTAAAATACTTATGCACTGGGTTACATACTTATTATAAAAAATAGCGGTTATTACTGTTTATAATATATAAAAACGAATATATTTTTAATACTATAAAATATATATCCATATTTTGGGAAAATCTTTTTTTATTAAGTGACATATAAGGAAAACAAAACAATTTTTAAATATACCTTAAGAAATTTTACTTACGAGTACAGTGCCTTCTTTTAACTTATTGTTAATTATAGCCAGTGGTTTCTAAAATAGTGCTACGACCTTAACAGCTCTAAGTATCTCTGGTCTTTTCATATAATATTTTGATGTATTTTAAGAAATATACATATTTTAGTCTTGAGCTATGTTCATATATTTATATCTCTCTGGCATACCAACAGAGCCTT